>CM057461.1:120603662-120798662 GCA_030035585.1 Dugong dugon | reverse complement strand
ACTTTGAGAACCCAGCCTAAGACATTTGGTACCAAGAGTGGTACTAGAGGAACAAAATTGTAAGGATGCCTTTTCTAAAGTCATCCTTGGTTCTCAAGTCTGGTTAGTCTTAAAGTTGTTGATGACTCTCCTTCCAGTAGTGAAGAGGGCACTGCTAATCCATGGCGGGAGGTGGCAATAGAAATATGCAAAATATCACCATCTGTAGATCAAGTATTGGTGAAAGGCGAGGCTCTAGGTGATCTGTGTTTGATACCTTTCTACAATTTTGTCATAATGAAAAGTATAAGGAATCTGGTTGGTTGGTCCTACTTTTGCGAGACAGAGTGGTGAAAGAAAGAGATGAGTTCAGGGCTTCAGAGTCAAAGCCAAATACACAACCTCAGAGTTTCCACTTGTGCCTTGAAAGAAAGCCGTATTTCTCGTAGTAATAGAGCTGATATTGCTGAAAACCAAACCCTATGTCTTATCGTAAGAGTGGTTGAATTACAACACCAGATGAATTCCCAACCTCGAGTGGTATCTGAAGTTAAAGTGAGGGTATTGATTGAGAAGAAATGGGATCCTGAAACTTGGGGTGGGGCATATGGGCAGATGATCAGAAAGCTGGGGACACTGAGCCGCTAAATTCCATTGAATCACTTCTGCCAACAGAACCAGCCCTCTCACTCTTATATGAAGAGATTACTCCATCTTTGTCTGCTAAGCCTCCCTCCCCGGTAAAACCATTAGCCCTTCCAACCACACCTGAAAAGATTACCCCAGCTGTGTTTAAAGAGTCTTTGAGTCAGTGCTGGTGCATTGCCTGAGGTAGATGCCTTACAAGACAATGCTGACGGTTCTCAAAACACATCCCCACCACCCATTTTGGCTTCTAGACCTATAACTAGACTTAAGTCCCAGTAAGCCCCAAAAGGTGAAGTAAAAGTGTGACCCAGGAGGAGGTACCCTACACTCCAAAATAACTGCTTGACTTTTCTAAATATGTACAAACAGAAACATGGGGAATATGTGTGGGAATGGCTATTAAGGGTGTGGGATAATGATGCAAGGAACATAAAAGATAGATCAGTCTGAATTTATTGATATGGGCCCACTAAGCGCAGATTTTTCATTTAGTGTTTCAACTCGAGAAGTTAGGAAAGGATCTAATAGTTTATTTGGTTGGGTCACTGAAGCATGGATTACACAATGGCCTACGCTAAATCAAGTTGAAGTACCAAACCTGCATTAGTATACTATAGAAGAAAGTATACAAAGACTTAGGGAGATTGGAATGTTAGAGTGGCCATTTATCAGATTAGACCCATATACCCATGCATGGAGTGCCCAGAGGACACACCTTTTACCACAACAGTGAGGAACAAATTTATAAAGGGAGCCCTAGCATCCTTGAAGACTACTGTGATTGCTGTTTTATGTAAGTCAGAATTGACAGCGGGAACTGCCCTATCTGAATTAAGACACATAACTACAGTGGGGCTGATGGGACCCCATGGTAGTAGGGGCCAAGTGGCGGCCCTCAATCAACAAAGACAAGGTGAGTTTGGTTATAATAAAGGGCAGCAGAGTCAAAGCAGTAATCAGAATAGTCTGACTTATATGGACTTATGGCGTTGGCTACTTAGTCATGTCGCTAGGAATGAAATAGATCAGAAATCTACTATTTACTTGATCTGTTCAAGCAAAGAATCATAGGTCAAGTGAACAGCAGTCTAACTCGAATTACCAGAATACAGCGTCAAGGCCCCTCAATCAGTTCCCAGACTTGAGCGAGTTTACAGATGCACAACCCCTTGAATGAATTGCAGCCTGGGTCCGCCTGAGGAGGGACTCTACTGCACTGCCCAAAACTGTTACTCTTTCTCCCAACCTTCCCCAAAGGGATCTATGGTGTTTTACTAAAGTGGGAAAAAGGAAATAATCAGAATTTTCAGGGATTACTGGATACTGGCTCTGAACCGTCACTAATTGCAGGAGACTCAAAACATCACTGTGGCCCACCAGTCAGAGTGGGGACATATGGAGGTCAAGTTATTAATGGAGTTTTAGTTCATGTCCATCTCCCAGCAGGTCCTCGAACCCATCCTGTAGTGATTTTCCCAGTTCCAGAATGCATAATTGGAATAGATGTATTCAGCAACTGGCAGAACCTCCACACTGGAGCCCTGTCAAGTAGAGTAAGGACTATTATCGTAGGAAAAGCCAAGAACTGCCCCTATGTAGGGAAATAGTAAACCAAAAGCATTACAACATCCCTGGAAGGATTGCAGAGATTACAGCCACCATCAAGGATTTGATTCCCACCACATCCCAATTCAACATGCCTATTTGACCTGTGCAAAGAACAGATGGATCTTGGAGAATGACAGTGGAGTATCAAAAACTTAACCAGGTGTTGACTCCAATTGCAGCTGCTGTTCCAGATGTGGTTTCATTCCTTGAGCAAATTAATACATCTCCTGGTACTTGGTATGCACCAATTGATCCGGCTAATGCCTTTTTCTCCATACCTCTTTCAAAGGACCACCAGAAGCAATCTGCCTTTAGCTGGCAAAGCCAGCAATACACCTTCAGTGTCCTATGTCAGGGCTATGTCAACTCTCCAGCCCTGTGTCATAATTGAGTCCTTATGACTTTCCCTTCCACAGGACATCATGCTAGTCCATTACATTGATGACATTACGGTGATAGGACCTAGTAAGGAAGAAGTGTCTATGACTCTGGACTTATTGATAAAACATTTGCGTGTTAGAGGGTGGGAAATTAATCCAACAAATATTCGGCTGCCTTCCACATCAGTGAAATTTCTAGAGGTCCAGTGGTATGAGGCATTGTCTTAGTCATCAAGTACTGCTATAAAAGAAATACCACAAGTGGATAGCTTCAACAAAGAGAAATTTATTCTGTCACAATCTAGTAGGCTAAAAGTCCAAATTCAGGGTGTCAGCTCCGGGGGAAGGGTTTCTCTGTTGTCTGTGGAGGAAGGTCCCTGTCATCAATCTTCCCCTGGACTAGGAGCTTCCCTGTACAGGAACCCCAGGTCCAAAGGATGCACTCTGCTCCCGGCACTGCTTTCTTGGTGATATGAGGTCCCCAACTCTCTGCTCATTTCCCTTTCCTTTTATCTCTTGTAAGATAAAAGGTGGTACAGTTCACACCCCAGGGAAACTCCTTTTACATTGCATCAGGGATGTGACCTAAGCAAGGGTGTTACATCCCACACTAATCCTTGTTAACCACAGGCAGCGATTATGATTTGTAACACATGGGGAAATCACAAAATGTAGGACAGCCACACAATACTGGGAATCATGGCCTAACCAAGCTGACACATATTTTTTGGTGACAATTCAATCCATGACAGGCATGTCAAGATATTCCTTCTAAAGTGAATGATAAATTATTGCATCTGGTCTCTCCCACAACTACAAAGGAGGCACAATGCCTAGTGGGCCTTTTTTTATTTTGGAGGCAACGTATCCCTCATTTGTGTGTGTTACTCTGGCCTTTTTATAAAGTAACTCAAAAACCTGCTAGTTTTGAGTGGAGTCCTGAACAAGAAAAGGCTCTGCAACAGGTTTAGGCTGCCATGCAAGTGACTCAGCCACTTGGGCCATATGATCTGGCTGATCCATTGGTGCTTGAAGTGTCTATGGCAGATAGAGATGCTGTTTGGAATCTTTGTCAGGCACCTATTGGTGAATCACAGCACATACCCTTAGGATTTTGGAGCAAAGCCCCGCCATCCTCTTCAGGTAACTACTCTCCTTTTGAGAAACAGGTTTTGACTTGTTATTGGGTCTTAGTACAGACTGAATGCTTAACCATGGGCCACCAAGTCACCATGCAGCCTGAGCTGCCCATCGTGAACTGGGAGTTGTCTGACCCACACAGTCATAAAGTTGGATGGCACAGCAGCATTCCGTCATTAAATGGAAGTGGTTTATACAAGATCGGGCCTGAGCAGGACCTGAAGGCACAAGTAAGTTGCATGAGGAAGTGGCCCATATGCCCATGATCTGTATTCCTATCACATTACCTTCCATCCCCCAGTCTGCATCTATGGCCTCATAGGGAGTTCCTTATTAGTTGACGGAGGAAGAGAAAACTCATGCCTGGTTTACAGATGGTTTTGCACAATATGCAGGCACCACTCGAAAGTGGACAGTGGCAACACTACAGCCACTTTCTGGGACCTCCATGAGGACAGTGGTGAAGGGAAATCCTCCCAGTGGGCAGAACTTCAAGGAGTGCACCTGGTTGTTCACTTTGCTTGGAAGGAGAAATGGCCAGATGAGCAATTGTATACTGATTCATGGACTGTGCCCAGTGGTTTGGCTGGATGGTCAGGGACTTGGAAGGAATATGATTGGAAAATCGGAGACAAGGAGGTATGGGAAAGAGTTATGTGGATAGACCTCTCTGAATGGGCCAAAGAAGTGAAGATATTTGTGTCTCATGTGAATGCTGACCAAAGGGTGCCCTCAGCAGAGGAGAATTTTAACAATCAAGTGGATACGATGACGTGTTGTCTGGAAACCAATCATCCTCTTTCCCTAGCCACTCCTGTCATTGTCCAGTGGACTCACAAACAAAGTGGCTATGGTGCCAGGGATGGAGGTTATGCATGGGCTCAGCAACACTGACTTCCACTCACCAGGGACGAGTTAGCTACAGCCGCTGGTGAGTGCCCAATCTGCCAGCAGCAGAGACTAACAGTGAGTCTTTGATATGGCACCATTCCTTGAGATGATGAACTAGCAACCTGTTGGCAGGTTGATTACATTGGACCCTTCCATCATGGAAAGGGCAGCATTTTTTTCTTAATGGTATAGACACTTAACTCTGGATATGGATTTGCCTTCCCTGCACACAATACTTCTGCCAAAACTACCATTCGTGGATTTACAGAATGCCTTATCCACCTCGGATCATGGTATCCCACATAGCATCGAATTGAATCAAGGAACTCTCTTCACAGCTAATGAAGTGTGGCAGTAGGCCTGTGCTCATGGAATTCAGTGGGTTTACCATGTTTCCCATCATCCTGAAGCAGCTAGCTTGATAGAACAATGGAATGACCCTCTAAAGACACAATTATGGCATCAGCTAGGTGTCAGTACCTTGCAGGGTTGAGGCAGTGTTCTCTAGGAGGCTGTATATGTTCTAAACCAGTATCTAATATATGGTGCTGTTTCTCCCATAGCCAGGATTCATGGGTCCAGGAATCAAGGGTGGAATTATGAGTGGCACCACTCACTATTACTCCTAGTGATCCACTTATAAAATTTTTGCCTCCTGTTTCCATGACCCTATGCTCTGTGGGTCTAGAGGTCTTAGTTCCAAAGGGACAAATGCTCCCACCTGGAGACACATCATTGATTCCATTGTTCCAGAAGTTAAGGATGCCACCTGACCACTTGGGGCTCCTTATGCCTCTGGATTAACAGGCAAGGAGGAAGTTACCATACTTCTGATGTGATTGATCCTGATTACCAAGAGGAAATTGGATTGATAGTACACATGGAGGTAAAGAAGAGTATATCTGGAATATAAAAGATCCCTTAGGGCGTCTCTTAGTATTACATGTTCTGTGATTAAAGTCACTGGAAAACTGCAGCAGCCCAATTCCTGACATGACTACTGATGGCCCAGACCCTCCAGGAATGAAGGTTTAGGTCACCCCATCAGGCGAATAACCACAACCAGCTGAGGTGCTGGCTGAGGGCAAAGGGAAAATAGAATAGGTGGTGGAAGAAGGTAGTTCTAAGTACCAGTTACAACCACGTAGCCAGTTGTAGAAACAAAGACTGTAATTGTTATGAGTATTCTGCCTTGTATGTGTGCATCAAGTATTTTTGTTTTCGTCAGTTATAAAGTATAAGATGTAAACAGGGCAAGTGCATTTTTGGTTGTATGTGTGTTGTTGTATCATGCTAGACACAAATATGACTTTATAATTGTCTTTATTCAGAGATTATGTATGATTCAAGGAGATGTATAGAGGTGCCGAGTTGATAAGGGGTGAACTGTGATTGTTAAGATTGTGTGTCAACTTGGCTGGACCATGATTCTCAGTGGTTTGGCAGTTACGATGTAGTTTGGCAGTCGTATAATGATGTGATCACTTCCATAATAAGATTTGATACAATGTGATCGCCTCCATGATAGTGAGCAGCCAATCAGTTGAAAGGGTGTTTCCTTGGGAGTGTGGCCTGCTGCATCCAGTATAGGTGGACTTTCTGGCAAGGCTCTTGGACTCTCGCTCTCTCTGGCTCCTGTAGCTGGCTTTTGTTTGTCTGACCTCCAGTTCATGGACTTGAGCTAGCAGCTTACCTGCCATCTTGCCTGCTGATCTTGGGATTCATCAGTCTATGCAGCCTGTGGCCAGAGCCTTGCTGTCTGAGTTGCCGATCTTGGGTTTGCTAACCCATGCAGCTGCTTGAGTAGGGAGAAACCTCCAGCCTGATCCAGGGACTTGAGACTTTTCAGCCTCTACAACCAGTGAGCCATTTCCTTGATATAAATCTCTCTATATGTTTATAAGCCTTACTGGTTTTCCTTCTCTAGGGAACCCAGCCTAAGTCACAGCAGATGTGGCAGTCTGCTTCTGTAAAGATTTACACCCTTGGAAACCCTATGGGAAAGTTCTGCTCTGTCCTTTAGGGTCCCTATGAGTCAGAATCGACTTGACGGCAGTGGGTTTGGTTTTTTGGTTTATTTATCTTACAGCATAAGTGCTTGTGTGCAACCTGTATATGAATAAAGAGGCAGTCATTCGAACAGAACAAGGATATACTGAGTGGCTTAAAATTGGAAAAGGTATGTGGCAGGGTTGTATTCTTTCACCTTATTTATTCATTATGTTGAAGAAATCCGAGAAACTGGACTATATGAAGAGGAACACGGCATCAGGATTGGCAGATGACTCATTAACAACCTGCGATACACGGATGACACAATCTTACTTGCTAAAAGTGAAGAGGACTTGAAGCACTTACTGATAATCAAAGACTACAGTCTTCAGTATGGATTACAACTCAACATAAAAAACCAAAAATCCTCACAACTGGACCAATCAGCAGCATCATGATAAACAGATAAAAATATTGAGATTGTCTAGGATTTCATTTTACTTGGATCCATAATCAACACCAACGGAAGTAGCACTCAGGAAATCAAGTGACATATTGCATTGGCATATCTGTTGCAAAAGACCTCTTTCAAATGTTAAAAAGCAAAGATGTCACTTTGAGGACTAAGGTGTGCATGATCCAAGTAATGGTGTTTTTAATCACCTCATACGCATGTGAAAGCTGGAGAGTAAATAAGAAGACTGAGGAAGAATTGATGACTTTGAATTGTGGTGTTGGTGAAGAATCTTGAATATACCATGGACTTGCAGAAGAATGAACAAATCTGTCTTAGAAGAAGTACAGCCAGATGTTCTTAGAAGCGAGGGTGGCGAGACTTTGTCTCACTTGCTTTGGATATATTATCAAGAGGTACCACTCCCTGAAGAAGGACATCATGCTTGGTAAAGTAGAAGGTCAGTGAAAAAGAGGAAGACCCTCGAGGAGATGTTTTAACACAACAACTGTAACAATGGTCTCAAACTGTTCTGTATCTTGGTTGTGGTGGTAGTTACATGACTATATGTATTTATCATAACTTACAGAATTGTAATGTGTGTTTTTACTGTAAGTTATGAGTCAGAATTTACTTGATAGCTACTTTTTTTTTTTACATTATATATCAATAAACCTGACCTTGAAAAATCTTTTTTGTAGTACCTATTTTCCATTAGAAACAAAAATTATACATGCTGGTTGGTGTCTTGGACAGCCCATGAAAGTATATACATTTGTCAAAAGTATAATATTAAAACAGAAGGCAGCTATTATAAATAATAATATTCAATGGGGAAATGCACTTAGAATTCTTATTCTGTAAGCCAAAACCGCGTAACAACAACAACAAAACGACTCAAGTGAAAGCTTGCTAGGAGGACTCCTAGAAAGTGGTGTGTGTCTGTTTTACTTTTTAAAAAGAGATGTGTGAGAAGGAACAGGCCTTTCTTTCCCCTTCTGGCAGTCATTGCAAAAGAATGTGGTGCATCGTACTGCTGCAGTCACAAAAAGAATTAAGGGAATTACAGAGAAGCTGAGCTTGTGCTCTGTTATTGAACTGATGAATTAGTTAACCTTGGAATTGTTTGAAATCTGTTTTTGTTATGTAGGATACAATACATATTCTTTCCCCACCCCCCACTCTTAGTTGTGTCTTCTGTTATATGTAGCGAAAACCATCTGTGCCAGGTTATCTTCCTATATCTATCCTGTATCTTACTTCAACCTTCTCCACCCTATTCTCTGTTCTGGATGGGTGACCTGTATTGGATAACATCAGTAGGCTCTCTTGCCTTCCAGTTTTCCATGGATTGGCCAGTAGAAAGAGCCAGTAGAAAGGAGAAGATTAGATTGAAGGAAGAGAGTAAGATTTAGAATATTTATTTCCCTGTCTCCTCTCCTGCAGGCTAAGTTCCCTGACTCAAAGTCACAGCTTCTCTCAAGGCGGCTCCTTCTCCACAAGTCTCTCCTACTTACACTAGTCTTGAGTTTCTGCACTATTCTCTGTTTTCCCTACGTACTTTATTAAATCCTTCTCAAATTGTTTTAATTTGACTATCCCAGTAAACCAAACCCACTGCTGTCCAGTCAGTTCCAACTCATAGCGACCCTATGGGACCGAGTAGAACTGTCCCATAGGGTTTCTAAGGCTGTAAATCTTTATGGAAGCAGACTGCCACATCTTTCTCCCACAGAGTGGCTGGTAGGTTCGAACCGCTGACCTTTCAGTTAGCGGAGATCTTTAACCAGTACTCCACCAGGGCTCCTTAATTTGTCTATACCATCTGTTTATTTCTGGAACCCTGATGTAGTATCTTAACTGATAAAATCATATTTTGATATAACAATTATCTGTTTAAGTCTAGTTTAATCTATCACATCTGTTAAGGTTTTTCAGTGACTACCATACCTTTATGCAAATAAGGTATGCCTTCTACACTTGTTTGCCAACCGTGCAAAGTATTTTCATAAGCACTGCTATGCCAATTTTTCTAATATGTTGCTGTAAAAATAATTAGCATAGCGTGCTTACAAAAATACCTTGTGGGGGGAAGAGCACGCTTGGTAAACAAACATAGAAGGTACATGTTATTTGCATAAAAATACCGTGTATTTTTCATGTTTGAGATGGCCTGCTGGTACAGTGGTTAAGCACTCGGCTGCTAACCAAAAGGTCAGCAGTTTGAATCCACCATCTACTCCGTGGGAGAAAGATACGGCAGTCTGCTTTCATAAGGATTACAGTCTTAGAAAACCCTGTGGGGCAGTTCTACTCTGTCTTATAGGGTCGCTGTGAGTCAGAATCAAGTCAATGGCAACAGGGTGTTTTTAAGATGGCTATATGTTTCTTTTTCATATCCATCTATTCTTGTTTCATTTCTACCTGATTTGTTTTATAATTTCTTATCCTTTTTTTATGAATGTGATTTCTTTATTACTCTGAACATTTTATGAAAATCTGACAAACTTTTTTTGTGTGCTTTAAGTGAATGTTTACAATTCAAGTTAGTCTCTCATACAAAAATTTATACATACATTGTTACGTGACCCTACTTGCTCTCCCTATACTGTGACAGCACACTCCTCCTTTCCACTCTGTATTTCCCGTGTCCATTCAACCAGCTCTTTACCCTCTCTGGCTTCTCCTCTCACCTCTGGACAGGAGCTGCCTGTTTAGTCTCACATATCTACTTGAGCTAAGAAGCACTCTCTTCACAAGTACCATTTTATGTCCCATAGTCCAGTCTGATCTTTGTCTGAAGAGTTGACCCAAGGAATGATTTTAGTTTTGGACTAACAGTCTTGGGGCCATGTCTTCCAGGGTCCCTCCAGTCTCGATCAAACCATTAAGTCTAGTCTTCTTACTAGAATTTGAGTTCTGCACCCCACTTTTCTCCTGCTCCATCAGGCACTCTCTGTTGTGTTCCCTGTCAGGGTGGTCATTGGTAGCCAGGCACCATCTAGTTCTTCTGGTCTCAGGGTGATGAAGTCTTTGGTTTATGTGGCCCTTTCTGTCTCGTGGGCTAATACCTTCCTTGTGTCTGTGATGTTCTTCATTCTCCTTTACTCCAGGTGGGTTGGGACCAATTGATGCATCCTAGATGGCCACTTGCTAGCTTTTAAGACTCCAGACGCCACTCACCAAAGTAGGATGCAGAACATTTTCTTAATAAACTTTGTTATGCCAGTTGACCTAGATGTCCCCTGAAAGCATGGTCCCCAGACCCCTGCCTCTGCTACTCTCAAAGCGTTTGGTTGTATTCAGGAAACTTCTTAGCTTTGGTTTAGTCCAGTTGTGCTGACTTCCCCTGTAGTGTGTGCTGTCCTTCCCTTCATCTAAGATAATTCTTGTTTACTATCTAGTTAGTGAATACCCCTCTGCCTCCCTCCTCACCCTTGTAACCATCAAAGAATGTTTCCTAATGTGTTTAAACCTTTTTTTGAGTTCTTATAATAGCAGTCTTATACAATATCTGTCCTTTTATGACTGACTAAATTCACTCAGCAAAATGCCTTCCAGATTCCTCCATGTTATAAGCTGACAAACTTATTTTTAAGATCTTTGTAAGATTCATAAAATTTTATTTATAGTAGATTAATATTTTGATTGTTGATTTTGATACTTGCTTTAGTGTAAGATTTTCTCATGGGTTTCGGGATTTTGATTAACATGCTCATTTTAACTAGAAGGGTATGTTGTGTTTTGTTTTCCTCGTTCTTTCCCTCCATCTTGCTCTATATTCACCCTTCCCAAGGCTCCCCCACAAGTCTAGAGTTAGGTTTTATAATGACATTGGAGAGCTATTACTCGGTAATGGTTTGAGGGGATATTGCTGATCCTAACATTAAACCATGGTAATGAGGCTGTATTTTTGTATTCTACCTCCTTGGGTGCGTACCATCCTGTAGAGCTGGAGCCCCAGGCAATAGGTTGGCAGCACATTTTATAGCCTTCTTTTGGAGTTGGGGTAACAGCCTATCTATACTTATTATGCCCTGCTACTACCTCTAGCTTCAAACGATAAATCTCTCTCTGATCCCTCCTTATCATATACAGCACAGTTAGTGAGAGTTACTCCACAGAAGCTGAACTCCCAGCTGTCACTGCCTACATTTGGACTGGAGCCTAGCAGTTTTGGGGTTTCAGTCTCACACATCACTTTGTATTACTCTTCAATTTTTTATTTCACAGATGTGTTTTTGTTTTTGAACCATGTTGTACCTAATGGTTTTTCATATTAAAATTTTATTTGCCATTTTCATGTGTTTAGAATATAGAAAAGGAGCCTTGGTAGTACAGTGGTTAAGCACTTGGCTGTTAACCGAAAGATTGGTGGTTCAGACTCACCAGCAGCTCCACAGGAGTAAAGACCTGACAACCTGCCTCCGTAAAGACTGCAGGCTAGAAAGCCATGTGAGGCAGTTCTATTCTGTCACATAGGGTTGCTATGAGTCAGAATTGACTCGGCGGTCTTTAACAACAGAATATAGAAAGTGAGTCCAAGTGTGTACTTATACTATTAGTATCTAACCCTGATGTCTAACAAAAATAGTATAAAGACAAAATGATAATAATAAGCAGGGACTTATTATCAAATAAGTGCAAGACATAAAGCTGGAAGATTTAGTTTAATACAATGGATGACAAACAAGATTTTAACAATTTCTCGACAGGCTGTAATCTTTTCTTCCTCTTCTTCTCTTCCTCTTTCTCCTCTTCCTTTTCCTTCTTTAAAATTATGCTCCTTTCCCTTGAATACTTTGGATTTTGTTCTGGTATTAATGGCTGTCCAGAACTGTTGCAACAATTTTTCTTGCTCTGTTTTGTGAGAAATAACACATTTTCAAGGACTAGGATTAAGAATGCTACATAACATTATTTTTCTCCCTAAAGCTAACATGATTTTTATGGAGATTGCAATCTATTGAGAATAATTTCTCCTAAGTGAGAGATGGAAAATTGGTTACAACTAGAATCCGAACTCTGATCATGTAGTAGTTAGTGGCTGCTAGAGCTGCATATTGAGCAGTATGAAGCCACGCTGTATTTGAACCAGGTTTCAGACTCTACAGCAAAGTGTGTATTGATTGATTATTGATGTATATCTTGGGCAGAGGAAGAGGAAATAGCAGCCCAAGTGCCAGGTATTTGCCATTCCGTCCCTCAGTTCCTAAGTAAAATTGTGTATGTCCATGTTAAAGGAAATTTGATTATTCAGTATTTTTGTTTAACTTTTCCCATACATGAATAGGAATAATAGTCTTCTTAATGCTAATTCTTGAATAGTGATGAAGTAACTTAAGCATTAAAATTATTTAAATTATTGCCCTTATGGAAGTTACATTTTTGTGTCACGTTCTGCATAAATATCAAAATTGGGAAAGGCTTCTGTTAGTAAATCAACTACAATTAAAAATTATAAAAGGGCCTAGACATGAATGTTTATTGCAGCTCTATTCATAATCACCTAAAACTGGAAACAATGCATATGTTCTCTGAAGGGTGAATGGATAAACAAACGATGATACATCTATACTATGGAATACTATTTAGCAGTAGAAAGGAATGAACTATTCATACGTGAAATAACTTGAATGAATCTCAAAGGTATCATGTTGAATAGAAGAAGCCATTCTCATAAGGTTACATTCTGTATGACTGCCTTTGTATGATATTCTTGGAAAAAAAACCCAAAACGATATTGTTAGAAAATAGATCAATGGTTGCCAGTGGTTCAGGATTGTAAGAGGATATGACTACAAAGGATAGTACCAGATATTTTTGGGAAGCTGACAAAGTTTTCGCTATCCTGACCGTGGTGCTGGTTACATAAATCTGTACATGTGTTAAAATTCATAGAATACACATCCCTCTAAAACGTCAATTTTACGGTATAATTTTAAACAAATATTAGAAAAAAATGCAGAATAGTACTTTGAGTTAACTTCACATTTTCAGGATGCTGTGATATGAAATCAAAGGGAAATTCTGGTGTTTAAAATAACATACACAAGAAAGTCTACGTACAAAGAAAAGACAGTGTATAGCTATTTGGCATTTGGAGTTAGTATTTAGTATCTCATGAACTTGATTTTTATTTTGTTATGCAAAGGGTATAAAATGTCTGCATTTTTTACATTGCTCTTTCATATCTGGTTCAGTAACTTGAGCAGGTCATTTAAATGCTCTGGTCATCAGGATCTTTTCTAGAGAATGAGAAGTTAGACCTCATGCTTCTTAAGCTGAAATACTCCTAATGAGAATTTTACTTCAGAATATTATCTTTGCTTTAATACAAAAATGTTTTATATTACTTGGCATGAAGTAAACTAGTTGCTCTAGGAAAATGATCCATGTTGTTTTCCTGGTGGCTTTGTTTAGTCCCTGACATAACCATTCTATACCCTAGTTGGAATAGCATGAGACTACATAATCTAATAATACTCCTCCTAAATGAAAAATTTTGGTCATTTTTAATTTTTTCCAGATAACTTTTTTTGAATTTTCATTTTAAGAATATGCATTTTTTAATACTATGCAGAACAGAAGCTTAAGACCACTAGGTGGGGATGTAAACAAGATAGCATTTGTTCCTCTTGTGCTGTGAAGTAACTTGGTACAGCCTTAAATGTAATTTCCCCAAAAGATGAGAGGAAACAAAGAACAAATCCATGAAAGTTTTTGTTCTTATCTTTATAAAAGTTATGTTAATTTGGATTTAGGAAAAATTATGCTTCTGAATTAAAAATAAAATTATCTGTGCTCAACTAGCATATTGTGAAACCACAATTCCTTTGAAACTATTGTCACAGCATGTGATATTCTTTGTTTTATGGGTTTATTTGGTCCTGATACATGTTTAATGATAGACATGCAATCAGAAATAAAGTTTAACAATAAAGATACATTGTAATTTCTTCTCTTGGGTTTTTCTTTTCTTTTCTTTTTTTTAAAATAGTGAATGGTCTTTTGCCTCTTTTTAAAGATAATTGTTTAAATTGTGTTAATTTCATGGCCTATCAGTAATTTTTAGTCCTCTACGTATAACCATCACATATGTAGCTACCCAAAACTTTAAGAATATCTTTAAAGAATTGCTTTGTAACAAAATCCTGTCATGCTGTGTGTGAAACAGTCTTTTGATGAGTATTTAGGATAGAAAAAATATTAGAGAAGGAAAAGTTTCCTATATCTAAAGTGAATGACTCTAGGGGAGCAATACGTATTTAGGAGTTAAAATTGTCTTATTTCTTGAGAATTTTCTTATATAGCTGTATAGTTCTATTAATTTTCAGGTAAATACACATGGTTATTTTAATCATATGACCTTTGGTATTTATACATCATTATCACTATTAAAAATTCCCCGTTTAGTACAGTATTAGACTACTAAGGGCTGACACTGTTTTTTTCCTTTCAGGAATCTGTTTTAGGTTTTTAGTTATTTAATGCTTTATCCTCAGTGTTTTTTTGCATATATAATTTATTTTGTTGTTGTTGAGAATATACACAGCAGAACGTATACCAATTCAACAATTTCTACATGTACAATTCAGTGACATTGATTACATTCTTTGAGCTGTGCAACCATTGTCACCCTCCATTTCCCAGGTGTTTCTCCCCCGTTAACATAAGCTCTCTGCCCCCAAGTTTTCTAATTGTTCCAGTTGCTGTTGTCAGTTTGATTTCATATATCCTCAGTATTTTGACTCAACAAAAATTTTAAAAATCAGCATATTATAATTTAAATGATTTATCCAGCAAGGAAAACCATGCTAATTTTTTAGTATAATTGAAATGAATTATAAGTTATTACAGATCAGTAAAATTCTTAGGTAAAATCTAGCTCAAAAATGGTGGTATGTAGATGGTGCCAGCTACCACCACTGACTACTCTGACCAGGATCACAACAGAGGGTTCTGGACAGAGCTGGAGAAGGATGTAGAACAAAATTCTAACACACATAAAAAAGACCAGATTTACTGGCCTAAAGGAGACTGGAGAAGCCCCGAGAGTATGGTCTCCAGACACCCTTTTAGCTCAGTGAAGTCATTTCTGAGGTTCACCGTTCAGCCGGGAAGTAGCCCCATAAAACCAAATGGGACTAATGAGGCACAGCAGTCCAGGGACAAGGGCCAGAAGGCAGAAGGGGACAGGAAAGTTGGTGATAGGGAACCCAAGGTTGAATAAGGATAGTGTTGATGTGTTGTGAGGTTGTTAAACCATTGTCACAGGGCAGCATGTGTACTAACTGTTTTGTTCTGTAAGCCTTCATCTAAAGTGAGAATAGCAGCACAATTGGAAGAGCGTAGTCGATGTCACTGAACTGTGCATGTAGAAATTTTTGAAATGGTGTGTCTTTGGCTATGTATATTTTCAACAACGACAACAAAAAAAGGTCAAGAAGGGAGAGGGTTGACATGTTGTGGGGTTGTTAACCAATGTCATAAAACAATATGTGTACTACTGTTTCATGAGAAACTATTTGTTCTGTAAGCCTTCACCTGAAGTACAATTTAAAAAAAAGAAAAAAAAAAGGTGGTATGAGACTATGATGTATTTAATGCTTACACCTTAGTTAACTAAATGTAAACATTTTCAAGGAAGTAGTTCTTTTGTAATTGAATGACTCAATTTTAATATGATTCATGTTTTTTAATTTTTCTACTTGGATGAAAAATATTTGTTAATATGGTAAATATCTTAGTTTTCTATTATGGTCATTTGAGAGAAAAAATATATATAACGCCAAGAACAGTAGTGTATGCATATATATGGACACATTGTATGAAGCATATCACAAAGAAACAAGTCACTAATGTCAGTGAGTTTACTAAACATACTATTCATTAGGGTTTCCTAAGCATTTTGAGGAAGAAGAGAGCTCACAATTCTTTAATATTATACTGTATTTTATCTGAGAACAAAAATCAAGGAAAATGAATATCTTACTGTAAAAATAAGTCTGTGTCAATTAAACAATTTAACAATTAAACCTAAAATAGATCATAAGTAGTTAGAAACAAAAAAATAAATGATCAGTTTTCAGTATTGAGTTTCTAAATACCTGTCTCTATTCACACCAAGGTAACAAAAGCAATAAAATAGTATAACGTAGAAAATAAATAGAAGTATATGAATTCAAGAAGGAAAGAGGATTTTTAAAAAGTCTTTCATTTTAAAGTTTATTCCATCTGCTTAAACTGTTTCAGTTCATATACAAGATATATTAATTAAAAAATATAAACAGAAGCTGCCAATAAGCCTTAAAAATATATATTTTTACTGATCTTAAGAAACTAACTCTCAGATAAACTTTTTTTTTATTGTGCTTTAGATGAAGATTTACAGAGCAAATTAGTTTCTCATTAAACAATTAATATACATATTGTTTTGTGACAATGGTTGCCAACCACACGACATGTCAACGCTCTCCTTGGGTTTCCCGTTAACAGCTTTCCTTTCCCCTCCTGGCTTCTTGTCCTTGCCCCTTGGCTAGTGTTCCCTTTTAGTCTTGTTTTATGAGCCTGGCTAATATTTGGCTGAAGGGTGAACCTTAAGACTGACTTCAGTACTGAGTTAAAAGGGTGTCTGGACACAAGGAAAGTATTAGCTCAAGAGACAGAAAGGGCCACATAAACTAAAGACTTCATCAGCCTGAGACCAGAACTAGGTAGTGCCCGCTACTACCAATGACCACCCTGACAGGGAACACAACAGAGAGTCCCTGATGGAGCAGCAGAAAGATGGGGTACAGAACTCAAATTCTAGTAAAAAGACCAAACTTAATGGTCTGACTGAGACTGGAGGAACCGCGGAAAGCATGGCCCGTGGACTCTTATCAGCCCAGAACTAAAACAATTTCCAAGGCCAACTCTTCAGATAAATATTAGACTGGACTGTGGGACATGAAATGATACTCGTGAAGAGTGTGCGTCTTACCTCAAGTAGATACATGAGACTAAACTGGCAGCTTCTGTCCAGAGGTGAGATGAGAAGGCAGAGAGGGTTAGGAGCTGGTTAAATGGACATGGGAAATCAGGGGTGGAAAGGAAGAGTATGCTGTAACAGTATAGGGAGAGCAATTAGCATCACATAACAGTGTATGTATAAATTTTTGTATAAGAGACTAACTTGAAATGTAAACTTTCACTTAAACTACAACAGTAAACAAAAAAAAAAAAAAAAAGCGGGGGTGGGGGGGACATCTAGAAGCCATACTCTCAGGATTTCTCCAGTCTCTGTCAGACCAGTAAGTCTGGTCTTTTTCTGTGAGTGAGAATTTTGTTCTACATTTTTCTCCAGCTCTATTGTGATCCCTGTCAGAGCAGCTGGTGGTGTTAACCAGTCACCATCTGGTGCTACTGGACTCAGTCTGGTGGAGGCTGTGGTAATTGCCATCCATTAGTCCTTTGAACTTATCTTTCCTGTGTGTCCTTGGTTTTCTTCATTCTCCCTTGCTCCAGACAGGGTAGGACCAGTGGAGGAGTATCTGATGGCTGCTCACAAGCTTTTCAGACCTCGGATGCTACTCACCAAAGTAGGATGTAGAACATTTTCTGTATAAACTGTGTTATGTCAGTTGAGCTAGATGTCCTCCGAGACCACGGTCCCCAGAACTCAGCCCAGTAATTTGGCCCCTCTGGGAGTTCTGATGTGTCTGTGAAGCCTCCATGATCTTGCCTTGGTCAAATTGTGCTGCTTTCCCAGTATTGTGTACTGTCTTACCCTTCACCAAAGTTACACTTACCTATTGTCTAATAGGAGCCATGGAGGCACATTGCTTAAGCAGTTGGCTGCTAATCAAAAGGTCAGCAGTTCAAATCACCAGCTGCTCCTTGGAAACCCTATGGGGCAGTTCTGCTCTGTCCTATAGGGTCGCTATGAGTTGGAATCGACTCAGTGGCAATGGGTTTGGTTTTACAAGTATTGTCTAGTTAGTGTTTTTCCCTCCACACCCATCCCCTCCCTCATAACCATCAAAGATTGTTTCTTTCTGTGTGTAAACCTTTTCATGAGTTTTTATGATAGTGGTCTCATACAATATTATCCTTTTGTGATTGCCTTATTTCACTTAGCATAATGCCCTCCAGATTCACCCATGTTGTGAGATGTTTCGCAGATTCAGCATTGTTCTTTATCGTTGTGTAGTATTCCCATTGTGTATATGTACCATAGTTTGTTTATCCATTCATCTGTTGATGGACACATAGGTTATTTCTATCTTTTTGCTTCATATAAACTATTTTTAAAGAAAAGGGCTTGCACTGTGAGTCAAACATAGCCACTGGAATTTTTCTGAACTAGAGTAAATAGAGAATTCTAAATTCTGATGTCAACTATGAACTGTTCACACCTTGAGTTTTCTGAAGAGGAAATTTAGGTTATGACTGAAAGTAGTTTAATAGAAGGCTTCAGATTTTGGTGCTGCTAAATAGGAGGGCACGTAGTCATACATCAACAAGTGAACACAATCCTTGTAGAACTTTCTGTACTAAAATTAAATTTGATTCGTATCATTTGTTGTTGTTAACTGCTGTGAATTCGGCCCCAACCTCATGATAGCCATACACACAATAGAGTAAAACCCTACTTGGTCCTGTGCCATCCTCACAATTGTTTGCAGGTTGGACTGTTGTGAGCCATAGGATTTTCATTGGCTGATTTTTGGAAGTAGATTGCCAGGCCTTTCTTCCTAGTCCATCTTAGTTTGGAAGCTCTGTTGATACCTCTTCAGCATCATAGCAACATGTAAGCCTCCAATGACGGGTAGTGGCTGTGCATGAGGTGCATTGACCAGGCATCACATAGGATCTATATTGCAGAACACTCGTAGATGAGGGCCCTGGTGGCACAGTGATTAAAAGCATTCAACTGCTAACCAAAAGGTGGGTGGTTTGAATCCACCAGCCGCTCCTTGGAAACCCTATGAGGCAGTTCTACTGTGTCCTATAGGGTTGCTATGAGTCAGAATTGACTTGATGGCAAAGCGTTGGGTAGATGAGAGTTTTTGAACGAAAGCGTTTGACTTAGAAAAGGTAAAATTTTGTTCCATTCTCTAACAAGATGATGATATGGTGATAAATATAAAAAATAGGATGGATAATTATTAAATCAGGTGAAGAAATCAGGATAATAATTTTTCTGTACTTTATATAAAATAGTAATGTAATTATCCCAGAAACATAATTACCCGATGTATTTTTTGATATCTTTGAGATGGTTTTTAAAAACCAGCAGTTTTTCCTTTATAATGTTCTCCTTATGTTGCTATACAGTCTTTACTTTGATCTTATTCTGTCATATCCTATCTTGAATAGAAATGGAGAATAGCTCATCAATGCCTACAAATTTGTTCTATCTGTATTCATGTGAACTAGAGGATTTATATAGTTGATTGACTCATTCATCATCGATTAAATTACATTCTATTACAGAAATAGAAAAAAACAATCCTCAACTTCATATGGAATGGCAAGTGGCCCCAAACAGCTAAAGCAGTGTTGAAAGAGAAGAACAAAGTAGGAGGAGTCACACTTCTTGATTTTAAAATATATTATACAGCTACAGTAATCAAAACAGCCTTGTACTGGTATAACAGTAGATACATAGACCAATGGAATAGAATTGAGAGTTAGAAATAAACCCACATATCTACAGTCAACTGATTTTTGGCGAGGTTGCTGAGTCCATTTTATGGGGAGAGAATAGTCTCTTCAGTAAATGATGTGGGGAAAATGGGATTTCTACATGCAGAAAAATCAGACAGGATCTGTGCCTCAAACCATGCACAAAAACAAATTCAAAATGAACTAAGCTCTTAAATGTGCAAGCTAAAACCATAATATCCTTAGAAGAAAATGCAGGGACAACTCTATCAGGCCTAGCTTTTAACAATGGGTTATGTAATATAAGAAAAGCACAAACAGCGAAAGACAAAATAAATAAATGGGGCCGCATAAAAATTAAAAACTTTTGTTCATCAAAAGACTTTACCAAAAAAGTGAAAAAAAGCTACCAACTGGGAAAAGTGTCATTGGAAGCCATATATCGGACAAGAACCTAATAACCAAAAAATATATAAAACTTCAACAACTTAACAACAAGACAAATAACCCAACCATAAAATGGCAAAGGACCTGAATAGTTCACCAAAGAGGACATTCAAATGGCCACCACACACATGAAAAGATGCTCAGTGTCATTAGTTATCCATCCCATAGCCCACTGCAATAGAGTCAGTTCTAACTCATAGCCACTCAATAGGATGAGTAGAATTGCCCCATAGGTTTTCCAAGCCTGTAGATCTTTATGAAAGCAGAGTGCTACATCTTTCTCCCACTGAGTGACTGGTGGGTTTCAACTGACAACGTTTCATTTAGCAGCCAAGCACTTAACCATTGTGCCACCAGGGCTCCTCATTAGCCATCAGAGAGATGCTGTCTTAGTCATCTAGTGCAGCTGTAACAGAAATACCACAAGTGGATGACTTTAACAAAGAAAAATTTATTTTCTCACAGTCTAGTAGGCTACAAGTCCAAATTTAGGGCGTCAGCTCCAGGGGAAGGCTTTCTCTCTGTTGGCTCTGGAGGAATGTTCTTGTCATCAGTCTTCCCCTGGTTGAGGAGCTTCTCAGCACGAAGACCCTGGGTCCAAAGGACACACTGTGCTCCCGGTGCTGCTTTCTTGGTGGTATGATGTCCCCTTGCCTCTCTGCTCCCTTTTCTCTTTTATATCTCAAAAGAGATTGGTTTAAGACACTATCTAATCTCATAGATTTCATCAATATAACTGCTGCTAATCCATCTTGTTGCATTATAACGATAGGATTTACAGCACATAGGGAAATCACATCAGATGACAAAATGATAGACAGTCATACAGTACTGGGAATCATGACCTAGCCAAGTTGACAGATATTTTGGGGGGACACAATTCGATCCATGACAGACGCAAATCAAAACTACAATGAAATACCATTTCATTCCCACTAGGATGGCTAAGATAGGGGAAAAAACAAAACAAAACAGGAAACAACAGATGTTGGTGATGATGTGGGAAGATTAGAACCCTTACTCATTGCTGGTGGGAGTGCAGAATGGTACAGCCATTGTGGAAATGGTGTGGTATTCCTCAGAAAACTAAAAATAGTAGTATACCATATGACCCAGGAATTCCACTGCTAGATATATACCCAAAAGACTTGAAAGCAGAGACTCTGAGACATGTACACCAATGTTCATTGCAGACTATTCACAGTAGCCAAAAGGTAGAAACAATCTAAATGCCCATCAGCAGATGAATGCATAAACAAAATGTGGCTTATACTTAACAATGGAATACTACTCAACCATACTTACAATGGAATACTACTCAACCAATAGGAGAAATGAAGTCTTGATACATGCTACAGTATTGGATGGAACTGGAAGACAGTATGCTGAGTGAAATAAATTAATCACAAAAGGACAAATATTATATGACCTCACTTACATAAAAAGACAAGAAAATACAATTGTGTCTTAGTTATTTAGTGCTTCTATAACAGAAATACCACAAGTAGATGGCTTTAACAAAGAGGGATTTATTCTCTCACAGTCTAGGAGGCTAGAAATCCAGATTCAGGGTGCCAGCTCCAGGGTAGGCTCTCTTTCTCTGTCGACTCTGGAGGAAGGTCCTTGTCATCAATCTTTCCCTAGTCTAGGAACTTCTCAGCATAGGGACACATTCCCCTACTGGTTCTTCATTCTTGGTGGCATGAGGTTCCCTTGTCTCTCTGCTGGCTTCTCTCTTTTATATCTCGAAAGAGACTGACTCAAGATACAACCTAATCTTGTAGATTGAATCCTGCCTCATTAATTTAACTGCCTCTAATCCTGCCTCATTAACATCACAGAGGTAGGATTTTCAACACACAGGAAAATCACATCACATGACAGAATGGTGGATAATCACACAATACTGAGAATCATGGCCTAGTCAAGGTTGGCACACATTTTGGGGGGGTACAATTTAATCCATAACAAAATGTATAGAGAACAAAGCTTATTAGTGGTTACCAAGGGTGGAAAGGAGGGGGAAAGGAGAAGTTAACAGTGATGGAAATACTGCGTTGATTAAGGGTAGTGTTGCACAGTCAATTATTGTAATTGCTGTCAATAAATTTTACACCTGTAAAAAGTTGAATTGGCAAAAGTTATGTGATAGATGTATTTACAACAATGACAAAAAAAAAAGAATAGCTACTGATGATGATTATGTACAACCAAACACCTCATGGGATTTGGTTCTTTGGTTTGGAGGTTTAGCATCATGATTTCATGGAATATCCCATGAAATTAATTGGCCTAATAGCATGTTTAGTGCCTTTGTTCTACCTCCTAGTTTAATGCGTAGTTCCTGGTGTCTTAAAAGCTTACAAGTGGTCATCCAAGGCACAGCAATTGGCCTTTATTCACCTGGAACAACAGAGGAAGAAGGAGAATCAAGACTAGGAGGAGGAAATGGAATCTGTGACTAATTGCCTTTATGAACAACTACTTCCTTTGCCACGAGACCAGGAAGACTGGATGGGCCCAGCTACCATTATGAACATTTTGAGCAAAGATTCCATAGAAGAATCCTGATCAAAACGGGGAAAGTGCAGAACAGAATGTCAAATTTTCATGGACTCCAGACTTCCTGGAGCCATGAAGGTTGGTCAAACCCCTGAAACTATTGCCCTGAGATAATCTTTATACCTTAAACAAAAATATCCTGTGAAGTCTTCTTAAAATCAAAGAATAGTTTAGCTTAACCAGTAAAAAATATCACATTGAGCATTGTGCTCTTTTAAGAACTATCTATAGTGGATCAAATTGACAGCAGCAGCTGGAAAGATTAGACAGAAACCTTAGGGGGCGGTGAATTTATGTTAATGGGGGAGGAACAACTCAGAAAGGGAGGATGAGAATGGTTGCACAACTCGAATGTAGTCAGAGTAACTAAATGCTGCATATAGAAACTGCTGAATTGCTGTTATGTTTTGCCGTGTATATTCTCAACAATAACAACAAAATAAAATTATATTAAAAAGATTACATTATGTTGTTCCTCTCTTTACTGAAGGGACTGGGAAGCTTAAAACTGTGTTTCTGTGACTATGGCTGCCAGAAGGAGCCCTGGTGGCATGATGGGTAAGTGCTTAGCTGCTAACCAAAAGGTTGGCAGTTTGAATCCACACAGCAGCTCTGCAGGAGAAAGACTTAACCACCTCCTGTAAAGATTACAGCCTAGCAAAGCCCATGGGGCAGTTCTACTCTGTCACACAGGTTCACTATGAGTCAGTCACCACTAAGGTTCTGGATGCACATTAGGTCCCTCCAATAAGATGCCCTCCACAAAATTTGGAAGGTAGAACTGAAGAGGAGGCCACCTTCCTGCTCCACCTTGCTATTGCTTCTAGGCAGCAAGTTCAAGATGTTGGGCTTTTGTTCAATAGTATTCTGCTCACCACCACTTCCTACTCAGCTAAGGAGAGCCAGTTGTATTGGTAAGTGGTGGTGATACCTTCCTCAGCCCTCAGTCACAGATACAGTGGTATGTTCTTTAATGCATCAGGCCCATTAACAATCTTCTGATCCCAAACCTGCTTGATAGTGACAGAGGTAACACGCTCCCCTGGAGGGTTGGTTCAGTGATCTTGTTCTGGAAGTCATTTTATTTTATTTTTTTATTGTTGTGCTTTAAGTGAAAGTTTACAATTCAAGTTAACCTCTCATACAAAAATGTATACATACATTGTTTTGTGACCCTAGTTGCTCTCCCTACACTGTGACAGCACACTCTTCCTTTCCACCCTGTATTTCCTGTGTCCATTCAACCAGCTCCTCACCCGCTCTGCCTTCTCATCTCACCTCTGGACAGGAGCAGCCCACTTAGCCTCATGTATGTACTTGAGCTAAGAAGCAGCACACTCTTCACGAGTATCATTTTATGTCCCATAGTCCAGTGTAATCTTTGCCTGAAGAGTTGGCTTTGGGAATGGTTTTAGTTTTGAGCTAACAGAGAGTCCGGGGCCATGGGAGTCATTTTAAAAGGCTCTTACTAGAACCTGTTCCTCCAGTACTCCGAGCAATATTGTACTCATCTAATTCCAAATACTAAATTTCTTTAAGGGAAACAATAGAGGTTTTGCCACTAAAGTCAGGTAATGATAAGTATGACCAATATTGCCGTGGAATTTTTAGATAAGGCATGAAAACTGAAAAAGAAGAAGTAAAATCATTTCTGTTTGCAGATGGTATAATTCTATATCCAAAAAAACCGAAGAATTGATGGAAAAACTGGTAAAAACAATAAGAGAATTTAAAGAAATAGCAAAGTATACAATCAACATACAAAACTTAACACCTTCACATAAATACATTAATATCAGTTAGAAGTCATAATGTAAGATAAGATCAAATTTTCAATAGCAAAACAAAATAAATTGGCAAAAAAATCTAGGCAGAAAGTTAATATGATAAAACCGGGTAAAGAAAAACTATAAAATTCCCAGAAAGTTCCCAAGGAAAACTTGAACAAATAGGAAGGCATGTTATGTTTTTGAACATAAAACTTACCTTCAAAAGGTCAGTTCCTCCTAATTAAATTATAAATTAAAATCTAAACCTCAATACAAATACCAGAAGAGTTTTTTGTTGTTTCTTTCTAGAGAAGTAGATTTTTAAGATTTTTAGGAAGAACAATAACAGCAAAAGCAGGAGTAGTCATGAAAACCGTGAAAAAGAAGAACCATGAGCGGAGGCTAGCTTTGTCAGATATGAAAAAATATCATAAAGCCTCTGTAGTTGAAACAGTATGGTTCCAACACAGTGAAACAATAGAAAATTCAGAACTAGACTCAAACGTATTTGTAAAAAGTCAGCATTTTAAATTAGTGGAGAAAAGAAAGACTTTTTAACAAATACTATGGAGATAAACTGCCTAGACGTACATGCCAATAAATTGCAAATTGATTTGTATAAAATGGAAATATATAAAATGAAACCATTAGAAGAAAACATTACCTTGGAATGGGTAAAACTTGTTTAACCAGGATAATAAATATTGATAAAATTGACCATAGAAAAATGAAAAGAATTTTTTCTTTGTATTTTGAGAAAAGTTTCACTTACAGAAGTTTCCTTTTCTATATCTGTCACTTATATTCACAACTGTGAATTCCACATTTGCTTTATATCTACACACACTGTTGTTATTAGTTATTATTTTTGCCGAATCGTTTAAAAATAGTTGCAGGCATCAAGAGGAACCTGTACTTAGACCAAGAGGCAGTCGTTCAAACAGAACAAAGGATACTGTGTGGTTTAAAGTCAATAAACGTGTGCTTCAGGGTTGTATCCTTTCCCCATACTTAGTCTGTATGCTGAGCAAATTGAGTTTTGCAATTAAAAATAATGCTGCAGTTTATGACCTTGTAGTATGTATTTTAATACTTTGCAGGTGTTTCTGCAGAATACATTCCTAGGAGTGGGATTGTTAGATCAAGTATAAACACCTATGTAGCATTGTTTGACATTGCCAAATTGTGTTCTATAGAGGTTGTAACATTTTACGTTCTCACCAGCAATGTGTGAATTCCTGTTTCCTCACAGCTTCACCAGCAAAGTGTATTGTCAAGCTTTTGCGTTTTTACTAGTCTAATAGGTGAGAAAAGGTATCCTCAGCATCATTTTAATATGAATTTGTCTTATGAAGGGTGAAACAATGTTTTCATATGTTTAAAAGACATTGTGTGAATCATATATTAATGTCTAATTGTTCTTTATATATTAAGAATGTTAGCCTTTATCTTTGTTATATGTTGAAAATATTTTCTTCCTTTTTGTCATTTGTCTTTGAACATTACTTATGTTTTTTTTTTGTCATGCAAAATTTTTAATTTTTATGTATCAGATTTATCAATCTTTTTTTTTATTGCGTCTGGATTTGGAGTTGTAGTTATAAATCCTTACCCAACATCTACTTCAGAAAGAAATTAACGTGTTTTCTTTCAGTACTTGTATCATTTTGTATTTTATGTTTAGTTCTCAGATCCATTTGAGGTTTATTCTTGTGTATATATGCAGTATGAATTCAAATGTATCTTTCCAAATGGCTATCCAGTTTAAAAAACAAACAAACAAAACTGGTTGCTGTTGAGTTGATTCAACTCATGGAGACCCCATGTGTGCAGAATAGAGCTGCATTCCATAGTTTTCAAGATTGTGACCTTTTGGAAGCAGATCACTAGTGCTTCTAAGGTGCTTCTAGAAGGGTTTAAACCTATCAGTTAGTAATAAAGCACCTAACAGATTGTGCCACCCAGGTACTCCATTTTTATTAAAAAGTCCTATCTTTCCCTAGTCATTTGGAATACCACCTTCATCATATACTAAATTTCCATATCTGTATTTGGATCTGTTTCTGGACAATGTATTCTCCTTCACTTGTTTCATGGATAACTTCATGGACAAGAATCAGCATGAATCCAGTCCTCAAATTGTGGACACTGATTTAGTCCTCACCTTCCCACTTCTCAATTATTTCTGACACGAGCTGCCCATGTGGCACACTGTCTCCCTGACCATAGCAACTCGTAGACCTCACAAGTTAAAAGCACACCATCCTATAGACTACCAAATAGGCAGACACTAGCTTCAGTTTTGGGTGTCCACACAACACCCTTGCTTTCACCTACTGTCTCCTCTTCCTTTAGGTTCGATAATTTGCTGGAACAACTCTCAGAACTCATGGAAAATACTTATGATCATGGACTTATTATAGCAAAAGTATACAGATCAGGATCGTCATAAGGAAGATATGCATGGGCAAGGTCTGGGAAGGTTCCAAACGCAGAGCCTCTGTGTCTCAAAGAGGGCACATCACCCTCCCTTTTCCTACCAGGAAGCTCTCTGAGCCTTCTTGTTCAGAGCTTTTTTAGCTAGTCATGATTGAGCCCTCATTGCACATGCACAATAGGCTAAGTCATGCCTCCTGAAGTTAGTTGACATTGGCCTGCCGAGTGAGTCTTTTCTGAGTCAGATTAGCCCCCATTTGTTAGCATGAATCCTCAGGTATGGTCTGGAGGTTTCAGGTAAAGGTACCTCAGTTGCTTCCAGCTTACTTCTCAGGAACCAAGGACAAAGGCTAAAATTGTTTTTCATTACCACACACCTGTCTTCTGTCTATTCTTGTGCCCATATTATACTAATTATTATAGATTTTATATATGTTTTAATAACTAGACGGGCCAGTGTTCCCTCTCAATTTTTCTTTTTCAGGGTTTTTTTTGCTATTCTTGCATATTTATTTTTCCACGTGGACTTTAGTATCAATTTTTTTCAGTTTCAGATCAAACTAAATTTATAAATTGATTTAAACAGAATTGATACCTTTATGATGTTGAATCATTTAATCCAAGAACAAGGGATGTTTTCTAATTTGTTCATATCTAATTGGTTTTAGGAGTGTTTTAAAGTTTTCTTCATAAAGATTCTGCATGTTTCTTTTTAATTTATTGTAGGTATTTTCTCTTTTATTGCTATTTTTAAATAAAGTTTTCTATTAGGTCTTATAGTTACTGATTTCTGTATGAAAAATGAAAAATTTTTGCATAGCAGACACACAATTAGCAAAGTAAAAAAGACAAAAAAATGGGAAAAATATTTGTTATGTATTTCACAGACATAGGGTTGTAATGTAACTATAATACGTTAAGAGCTACTGAACAGAAAAAAAAAAAATGCATCCTTTGGAAAAACCAACCAGAGATAGAAACTGAAGTCAAAGAAAAAGGCAAAAATACTTTCAAACAAATGAATCGTTGCTCAAAGTTACTCATGATAAAAAAGCTAAATTATTCTGTACATCATGACCAACTGATTTTTGACCAAGGTGTCAAGCCCATTCAATGTGAAAATAATATCTGTTCAATATATGGTGCTGGGACAACTGGACCTCCACATGCAAAAGAATGAAGATGGACCCATACCTCACACCATATATCAAAATTATCTCAAAATGGATTATTGCCCAAAATATAAGAACTAAAACCATAAAACTCTTAGAAAGAAACTTGGGGTAAAACTTTAGGACCTTGTTTTTGATCATGGATTCTTAGATATGACACCAAAAACATGAGCAACAGAAGAAAAATTTGACATACTGGTCTTCATCAAAATTAAAAACATTTGTGCATCAAAGAACTTTATCAGTAAATTGAAAAGACAACCTACAACATGGGAGAAAATATTTGGGAATCATATACAGGTAGTCCCCGACTTAATAATGGGGTTCCGTTCCGATGACTCCATTCTGACATAACTCTAATGCCTCTTTTTTTTTTAAAATTTTCATTATTATTGCCTTTTATTATCAATATCTTTATAAATCCGATCGTTATTTGTCTTTGGGAGTTGGAAATATTACATATAAGCTTACAGATATATTTTAACATATACCTACAAAAAAATACATGAATTATAAAAATTTACTCCAACGATGAAGAAGAGTTGGGCCATGTTGGCATTTTGTCAGTTGTGGAACTAACTCCACTTATGGAAGGTTCTGGATAATCTAGATTATCTGTGGGAATGGGGATGGCATTTCTAGTGAGAAAATTAGTGACAGTTGCCTGTAAGGTCCTTTTCTTTTTTTATTCGTGTATTTTGCAGTAACATCTCACTGCTTCCCACATCTGCCTATTGATTTTAGTAAAGCAATCAGCATTTGTTTCCAAGCAACTGAAGCCCCTAATTTGGTTTAGAAAACTAAATCTATATGACAGTATTTTGAACAGTAAATGATAAAGTTGAACACCTGCAAGTGCACGTCTGAGAATGGTAACATCAGCAAGTTATGCACTGCAGCATTGTATGTGGTACATATTACTAATGATGTTGTTACGTGCCATTGAGTCAGTTCTGACTCATAGCAACCCTGTGCACAACAGAACAAAACACTGCCTGGTCCTGCTCCATCTTCACAATCGTTATGCTTGGGCTCGTCGTTGCAGCCACTGTGTCAGTCCATCTTGTTGAGGGTCTTCCTCTTTTTCGCTGACCTTCTACTTTACCAAGCATAATGTCCTTCTCCAGGAACTGATCCCTCCTGAAAGTATGGCCAAAGTGTGTCCAGTGTTCTAAGGAACATTCTGGTTGTACTTCTTCCATGATAGATTTGTTTGATCTTTTGGCAGTCCATGGTATAGTCAATATTATTCTTCAACACCACAGTTCAAAGGCATCAATTCTTAAGTCTTCCTTATTCATCGTCCAGCTTTTGCATGCATATGAGGCGATTGAAAACACCGTGGCTTTGGTCAGGAGCACCTTAGTCTTCAGGGTGACATCTTTGCTTTTCAACACTTTAAAGAGGTCTTTTATAGCATGTTTGCCCAATGCAATGCGTCTTTTGATTTCTTTACTAATGATAAGCTGTACAAAAAAAAAAAAAAAAAAAGCAGATGGTAATAAGTGCAGTTCATCATAACTCAGTATGTCATAAGTTGGGGACTACCTCTATTTGATAAAAGTTTAATATCCAGAGTGTATAAAAAAACTCCTACAACTCAACAATAAAAAGACAATATAACACAATTTAAAAATGAGCAAATAACTTGAGTAGAGATTTCTCCAAAGAAGATATACAAATGGCTAATAAGCACGTGAAAAGATGCTCAAGGATGTTAGTCATTAGGGAACTGCAAGTCAAAACCACAATGAGAGACTGCTTCATACCCACTAGGATGGCTATTACCAGAAAAAAACAAAATTAATACATGTTGGTGAAGATGTGGAGGAATTGGAACCCTCATCCATTGCTGGTAGGAATGTAAAATGGTGCTGCTGCTATAGAAAACTGTTTAATGATTTTTCAAAAAGTTAAACAATTATCATATGACCAAGCAATTTTATTCCTAGGTATATAACCAAGAGACTTGAAAGCAGGAACTCAAACAGATACTTGTATACCAGTGTTCACTGCACCATTATTCACAATAGCCAAAAGGTGGAAACAACCCCAGTGTCTATCAGCAGATGAATGGATAAACAAAATGTGGTATATGTATAACAATGGAATATTATTCAGCTGGAAAGAGAAAATGAAATTCTGATACATGCTATGTTATGGATGAACCAGGAAAACATTATGCTGAGTGAAATAAGTCAAATAAAAAAGGACAAGTATTGCATGATCTCACTTATATGAAAGCTGTAGAATAGACAAATGCATGGAGACAAAAGTTTATTACTGGTTACTAGGGTCTGGGGGGAGGTAAGAATAAGAGTTATTGTTTAAGGAGTGCTGAGTTTCTGTTTAGGGTGATGTAAAACTTTTGGAAATGGATAATGGTGATAGTAACAAAACACTGTGAATGTAATATCACTTAATGGTATACTTAAAAATGGCTATGATATGGGAGGGGTGAGGGGAAATACTAAATAGGCCGTAGATAAGTGGTATCTTGGGTGAAGGGTGAGACAGTACACAGTACAGGGGAAACTAGCACAACTTGTACAAGAAAAGGTCATGGAAGCCCCATAGACACATCCAAACTCCCTGAGGGACTGAATTGCTGGGTGGAGGGCTGTGGGGACCATGGTCTCAGAGAACATCTAGCTCAATTGGCATGACACAGTTTATAGAAAAAATGTTCTACATTCTACTTTGGTGAGTAGCGTCTGGGGTCTTAAAAGCTTGTGAGTGGCCATCTAAGATATTCCACTGGTCTCACCTCGTTTGGAGCAAGGGAGAATGAAGAGAACAGGATACAAGGAAAAGATTAGTCCAAAGGACTAATTGTCCACAGCTACCAAGGCCTCCACCGGACTGAGTCCAGTACAGCTAGATGGTGCCCGGCTACCACCACTGACTGCTCTGACCAGGATCACAACAGAGGGTTCTGGACAGAGCTGGAGAAGGATGTAGAACATAATTCTAACTCACAAAAAACAGACTAGATTTACTGGCCTAAAGGAGACTGGAGAACTCCCGAGAGTATGTTCCCCAGACACCGTTTCAGCTCAGTGGTGAAGTTATCTCCGAGGTTCACCGTTCCGCCGGGAGTGGACAGCCCTGTAAAACCAGATGAGACTAACGGGGTACAGGAGTCCAGTGACAAGGGCCAGATGGCAGAAGGGGACAAGGAAGCTGGTGATAGGGAACTCAAGGTTGAGTAAGGATATTGTTGATGTGTTGTGAGATTGTTAACCATTGTCATAGGGCAACATTTTGTAGTAACTGTTAAATGAGAAACTATTTTGTTCTGAAAGCCTTCATCTTAAGTGAGAATAACTAACAGCACAATTGGAAGAGCATAGTCAATGTCACTGAACTGTGCATGTAGAAATTTTTGAAATGGTGTATCTTTGGCTATGTGTATTTTCACCAAAAAAAAAAAGGTTGAGAAGTTAGAGGGTTGACATGTTGTGGGGTTGTTAACCAATGTCATAAAACAATACGTGTACTACTGTCTCATGAGAAACTATTTGTTCTGTAAGCCTTCACCTGAAGTACAATAAAAAAAAAAAAAAAAATGGCTATGATGACAAACTTTTCATTACATTTTACCACAACAACATTTTTTAAAAGGTGACAAAGGTAAACAGATATACAATTATTTACTTATTAATTTGGCAAAATCCAGGAGTTTTACAGTTGCTGGTGGGGCTATGGGGAAACTCTAATACACTGCTTATGGGAACAAAACTTGATATCTTCCTATGGACAGGTATTTGGCTTTATCTTTCCAACTTTCATATACAGTTGTCCCTACAAGCAACAATTCCATTCCTAAGAGTACATTTCAAATTTTAGATGACAGATATACAAAAAGATATATGCATAATGCTGTTAATCATAGTTCTGTTTTTAGTTGCAAAAGGCTAGAAACAATTCCAATATCAAGAGGGGAATGGTTGACTAAATCTTGGTACAAATGTGAAACTTGAAGCTATAATTTAAAAAGATTGAAGAATATCACTGTACAGTGCAGGAGAGATTTCTAGGATAGATTGTTAAAAACAATGAAATTCAGAATACCGTATATCATTCTATGTTTGCTATATTTTATCTCGGGATGGTTCAGAAGTTAAGATCCATACTAAAATACAAACAGAAATGAGAATGGAAAATACAGAAAAAAAAAAAACCTAAGAGTCATATGGGACACAGTGCAAAAGTATAACACTGAGTAATCAGAATTCCCAAAGGAAAAGAGAGAGAGAATGGAATAGAAGCAGTATTTGAAAAGATTATGGCGGGAATTCTCCAATACTGATGAAACGTATAAAGCTAATGATTTAGAAAGCTAGAAATCACAAGCAGGACATTAACAAAGAAAGGCACACTTTGATATATTACAGTAAAACTGCTAAAAAACAAAGACAAATTTTAAAGTGGCCAAGAAAACAATCTATGTTCATCAAAGGAGCAACAATAAAACTGATACCTTTCTTTTTTACATAAATAATGTAAATCAGGAGATAATGAAATGATATATTCAAACTGCTGAGAAAAAATTTTAGAAAACCTGCCATCCTAGAATTTTATGCCCGGCCAAATAGCCTTCAAAAGTAAAGGTGAAATAAAGGCATTTTTAGAAGAAGGGAATTCATCACCAGGCTCAAAATGAAGGAATTACTAAAGACTTTTCTTCAAGTGGAATGAAATTTTTCCAGATTAAAACTCAGAGATGAAAGAAGAACATTGGAAAGAGTAAATATAAATAAACTTGGTTATAATAAAAACTGTGTCTTGTCAGATTTAAAATATATAAAGACTTAAAATACACACTAAGAGCGGTACACAATGGAAATGGGGGTAAATGAAGCTAAATTGTGTGAAAGTCTTGACATTGTCAGGAAGTAGTAAAAATTATTTATATTAGACTTCAATGAGTCAAAGATGCATGTTGTAATATTTGCATGTTTTAATTTTAACATAAATCACTAAAATAAAAGCAAAAAGTATATAACTAACAAGCTATTAATGAAGGCAGTTTGATGACTAAGGTGCACCTGACCCAAGCCGTGATATTTTCAGTCGCCTCATATGCATGCGAAAACTGGACAATGAATAAGGGAAACCAAAGAAGAATTGATATCTTTGAATTACGGTGTTGGTGAAGAATATTGAATATACCATGGACTGCCAGAAGAACAAACAAATCTGTCTTGGAAGAAGTACAGCCAGAATGTTCCTTAGGCGTGAGGATCGCAAGACTTCGTCTCTCACACTTTGGACATGTTATCAGGCGGGGCCAGTCCCTGGAGAAGAACACAGTGCTTGGTAAAGACAAGGGGCAGCAAAAGAGAGGAAAATCCTCAATGAGATGGATTGACAAAAGTGGTTGCAGCAATGGATTCAAGCATAACAACAATTTTGAGGATGATGCAGGACCGGGCAGTGTTTCCTTCTGTTGTACCTAGGGTTGATATGAGTTGGAACCAACTCAACAGCACCTAAGAACAACAACATTAATGAAAGGGAAATGGAAAAGTAAAAATGCTTAATTTATAAAAAATTTTTAGAAGACATGAACAAGAGGATAAACGAACATAGAATAAATGCATCTAATAGGAAACAAATTATAAAATTATTTAATATATTAATAATTACATTAAATGTAAAAGGAAAGACAGCTCCATTGAAAAGATGGATAAAATACATAAACTCACTATATGCTACTTATAAAAAAATACTTTAAATGCAAATACAAAAAGTTGAAAGAAAAAGGATGGAAAGATACATGCAAATACAAAGAGAAAGCTGTTATAAAGCTATATGAGTGTCAAAGTAGTCTTTAAAGCAAAAAGCATTCTATAAATAAAGTGTAACATTTCATAATGATGTACACATTATTATTAGGTGTGGTCAAGATCTACTGTATACATCCATTCCTAACTTAGAGACTTGGTTAGGTTCCAAAGAGCAGGTCATTATGCAAAAATCAGTGTTACATGAAAATAGAGGATTTTTTTTCTATTTTCAGACCATCCATTTGTCCATTTTTTTTTTAATTTAGAAAATATGATCGTAGAAGTAGTAACAGCTATGATTTACTGATATGCTTATCACTGTGATGAGTCCAGTTATGGATTATTCTTCTATAGAGAAGGAGGCTTGGAGGAGACAAAGCTGGCTAAAGCTGGCTGTGTGACTGGAGGGCCCACTGCTTAACTACTTCACCTTCCTCCTGTGCTGTATCAGAGAGAGCTTCCTTCTCAGAGCTGCCTCCAGGGCGCTACTCTGCAAGTGAAGTGTTCAAGATCCTGGAGCCTACTCTACCTTCGGGCCTGGGGAGTCATCCAGGTTTGGGGATTCCTATGAAGGCGCTGGGAGCCTGGCTGTGGACCCCAGCTCCACCAAGCAGGGGAGGCTTCAGGCCCAGTTTGGCTAACTCTGGGATGTCATTAAACTTTCACACATTTCTTCCAAACACTCTCTCTGATGCCTCTTTTTTCCCTCCCTTTCCACCCCACAGCAATTTTGTACTGTAGGTCCTCAGGCTGTATAACGTTGGGAACCCAGAACAGGCACCTACTGGCTTGGTGTTGCCTGTGCATCCACCTGAGGCCATGGCCATGGAGGATGCCTGCCCTGAGCATCAGCTGGATGCTGTGCCCTGGCCGACGGGAGGGACTGGAGGGCTTCGGGCAGCACAGTCCAGATTCCCAGAGGCCACCCAGAGATTCTCCTCAAGGGAGGGGACACTGCAGCCATTGCTGCCATGCCCACCACATAGTTAATGTGCAAAATAGTTGGATAGTAGATTTTTTACTATTGTCGTAAATGTGAAATGTCAGATAACGAGATAGTTGATAAGTGAGGAGTAGGTGTAATTCCATTTTTATAAAATTTAAAAACTGTCAAAAGTAATCTATGGTGTAGGAATTCATGATACTTACAGTATTTTTTGTAAGGAGCTCTGGTGGCGCGGTAGTTACAGCGTTCGACTGCTAACCAGAAGGTCGGGTTGGAATCCACTAGCTGCTCCACTGGAGAAAGATGTGGCAGTCTGCTTCCATAAAGATTTACAGCCTTGGAAGCTCCATAGGGCAGTTCTACCCTTAACGGCAGTGAGTTTGGTTTTTGGTTTATTATTTTTTGTGAATGATGATTAACCAGTAACCAGTTGCTGTCACATTGATTCTGAATCATGGTGACCCCGTGTGTTGCAGAATAGAACTGTACTCTGGGTTTTTAAGTCTGTGACCTTTCAGGAGTGGATCACCAGGCCTTTCTTCTGAGGACCCTCTGGGTGGGTTTGAACTGCCAACCTTTTGGTTAATAGTTAAGCACATTATCGTTCTTGCCACCCATGAATGATACCCAAAATCAAACCTCTTGCCCTTGAGTCAATTCCGACTCATAGAGACCCTGCAGAGTAGATACATACTGAAGTAATTTCAGATTACTGCACTATAGGGTTTCCAGGGAGTAGCTGGTGAATTTGAACTGCCAACCTTTTGGTTAGCAGCCAAGTTCTTAACCACTACGCCACCAGGGCTCCAGGAGGTACTAACTGGGAGGGTGTATGCGATAGGCTTCTGAAGTAATGTTCTATGTCTCAAACACTTATCCACTTTGAAATATTTCATCAAACCCTACATTTATAGTTTGTGTGCTTTTCTTCAGTTTATTATCCTTCAATATAGAAGCTTATTAAATAAACCTATCCTTTCGCAAATGAAAGAAAACATATGAACCAAATGCCATATGTGGACTTTTTTTGTTTTCTAATTCCAAAATACCAGTTATAAAAAAAGTTATGAGATAATTGGGGAAATTTGAATAATGATTGGATATTTAATGTTATTGAAAGTGATTGTTGATTATTTTAGGTATGCCAATGGTACAGTGGTTATTTAAGAAAAGTTTTATCTGTTAAAGATACATACTGAAGTAATTTCGGATGAAATGATAGGACACGTGGTTTGCTTCAAAATAATCCTGTTGGGTGGGGAAAGTGGGTAGCGATATAGAAGGACCATATATGCCATATGGTCAGAGCATTTTAAACTGTGTAAGGCTATGTGAGGGTTCATTATACTAGTTTTTCTGCTGTTTTAAATTTTGGAAATTTATGTAATAATTAAAATTTAAAAATGAAACCAGTCCTTTTCATTTGAAATAGCTAGAAAAATTTTTGTTTCCTACAACTAGACTTTGATATTGTTAGGTGTTCGAAAGATGTTGGATATAATCTAATCCACTCATTTAGCAGATGAAAAAACTGAGGCCCAGAAAAGTTAAGTGAGTTGGCTTACAAGCAATAAGTAGTTAGGTAGACCAGTATCAGAACTCAGATTTCTTTGATTCCTCATTCCAGTTTTCTTCCTGTTCATTCAGTTACTTACTCATTAAACAAATGCTTATTGAGTCACCACTGTATGCTATGTACCTAATTGAAACACTTGGGTCAAATGAAATCAGTCAAGAATAACTTATAGACTGAGAAATGAAAAACATTACAAAATAGAAACCTGGGGAAACAGAAGCACCAAGGGGCGGGTAGAACAAGGGGTGTCAGCAAAGTAGCTTAAGAAAGAAAGACAAAAGTAGGATAAGAACTAGGAGTGAATATTCTAGTGGAAACCATTTGGATAGAGGTCATAATGGGACAGTGACTGAATAAAAGTCTCCAACAGGTACAGTAAAATTATATAATGTTTTTCTTATTTACAAAGGATATTGCCCAAATTAAATGAGAGTTCTGCCAGACCTGAAAAGCACCTTCTTTGCCATTTTTGGAGTGGAGGAGTATTTGTATATCTTAGGTCCTTTTATCTCAGTCACCAAAAAGTCTGGCAACACATCTCCCTGACTGAGCACAGATGTTAAGGACATACAAAATGAGAACTTCTATATTGTTTGTTTATCTGTTGTGGTTGGTTTCATGGGGATTAACAAGCATACGTAGCATGTTTTAATCCAAGCAAAACTTTGGATGAGAAAACTAATAGAATAACTTATAAGTCATCTAATTTGGTATCTTAAAACACATGCTGTATAAGCTTAACAGGCTACAATATTATGATGTTTACAAGTCATATTTTAGAGAGAAAACTGAGGTCTTCCTAGTTTCAGTATTTTGCTAGTTGGCAGTCGATACTAATATTATCCACTAAAATGAGCCAGAATTCTTTGGAGAATAGCTGATTTCATGTTTGCAGAAGGAGAAAATAAGACTGGTTTGGAATATATTATTGTTGTGAGAAAGAAAGAAAATCCTGTCCAAGATTCTGAAAGTACTGACAAAGATGTCAACTTCAAAGAGCTTTTATTGGCCAAGTTTTGACTATTTGAACATGAAAAAGAAGACCCTGATTACAATAGTTGGAAGCAGTTGAATCTGTAAAAAGCTATAAGTTCATGATGATGCTCAGAAGGAGCAAGTAAATGTGCTTAGTAAAGTCATACCTATGTGAGTCAATCAATTGATCCCCAATTACAAAAACTACAAAAGTATGTAACTCATGATAACTAGTTAGTTAAATGATCATTCACCAAGGTTCAGGAAGTGGATTGTGGGAAAAAAGATTTGTAACTATGGTTCTTAGACCTTACTCCCAAATATAGATGTGGTTGCAGGTATGTTGAGGCAACATTCAAGGAAGTCTTAGGCCTCATTCTGGACAAATGCTCAGGGAAACCTGGGATCTGACCTACATACAACTAACCTGCCTCCTAGTAAACTTTCAGAAATATATGAGGGGTATGTTGTATATTTATACTAGGTTAGTTGGCAAGCTCTCCTCATAGTCTCAAGCAATAGGAGATGTCAGGAAGCTATAACAACCGTCTCTCTCCAAAAGAGTAAAATAGATGCTACTCAGTGGTGGTTCAGTGGTCAAATTCTTACCTTCCATTTGGGAGACCTAGGCTTGATTCCTGGCCAATGCTTCTTATGGGTAGCCACTACCCATCTGTCAGTGGAGGCTTGTGTGTTAGTATGATGCTCAACAGGTTTCAGTGGAACTTCCAGACTAAGACATACTGCAGAGAAAGGCCTGGCAATCTAGTTCCAAAAATCAGCCAGTGAAAACCCTATGGATCCCAATAGTCTGATCCACAGCTGATCATAGGGATGGCATAGGACCAGGCAGCATTTGTTCCATTGTGCATGGGGTCACCATGACTCGGGCCAACTCAATAGCAGCTAACAACAACAACATCCCTTGAAAACTTTTTAGTCAGTCTGGGTAATATCACCATCAACTGTTTATTTCCAAGAGGTTTCTGAAGAACCCAGGATGCTGTACAGGATGCAGCATTGTCTCCTTTTTATATCGTATTTTAATGAAAACCATGCAATTCATCTTTACCACTTGGAAAGGGAGATTTATAGGAAGAAAAAGTAAACAATAATGACAGTTCTTGAAGAGTATTTATGTAAGCTGAGATCGTTTGGATTTGATGATTAAAAAACAAAACAAAACCAGTTGCCACTGAGTTAATTCCAACCCATGGAAACCCGATGTCCTTAAGTATATTCTTTAACTGTATTATAATTTTTAAGTATATTCACCATTGTTGCACCATTTCCTCTTTAATGTTTTTGAAATGTGTACTGTATCTCCTAATTTTTTTGAATGATTATGAACAGTCTTATGTTTTTAAGCAAAATTACTGTTAATATTTTTTTGCCACTAGAGAACTATTCTTGTATCATATACAAAAGTTTAGGCTGGGTTCTCTAGAGAAGCAAAACCAGTAAAGCATATAAATATATATATACAGAGAGATTTATTTCAAGGAAATGGCTCACACGATTGTAGATGCTGGAATGTCCCAAGTCCGTGGGTCAGGATAGAGGCTTCTCCTGACTCACGTAGCCACAGGGCCTAGTGAACCCAAGATCAGCAGGTCAGACAGCAGGGCTCTTGCTCATAGACTGCGAAGATTGACAAATCCCAAGATTGGCAGGCAAGACGGCAGGTAAACTGCTAGCTCAAGTCCCAAGAACCGGAGGTCAGACAAACAAGAGCCAGCTGCAGGATCCAGAGCAAACAAAAGCCCACGAGACTTGCCGGAAAGTCCACTTATATATTTGATGCAGGCCACACCCCCAAGGAAACGCCCTTTCAACTGATTGGCTACTCACAGCAGATCCCATCATGGAGGCAGTCACATTATCATATGACTGCCAAACTATGTCATAACTGCCAAACCACTGAGAATCATTGTCCCAGCCAAGTTGACACACAACCTTAATGATCACAGTATCTATGTGGATATGACATAGTAAGGTATTTATAATATGATGATAAGATTGACAGAAAAAAAAAAAGAGGAAGGGTTCCTGGGATGAAGATGGGGTAAAGAATTATCAGGCCACTCTGAACTCTGACAGCATAGTTGTATACTTGGACAGCTCCCAAGAACCATTCTAAGAGTAGTTAAACAATATGATATAGTCAGGATTAATTTATAAAGGAACTTAGTGATGTGACTAGAAACTATCTATCCATGAGAATAGATATCCATGCTATCCATGACCCATTAGGGGGAAAAATAATATAACATGCCCTCAAAGTCTAAACAACCATTAATATAAGTATCTCCAGTGTTTGTCTTGGTGTGATATGAATATATGGGATTATTTACTAAGAATTATAAACTCTTTGTATCTACTAATTTTTCTGATATTATGAGTATACTCAAACAGAGTGAGTTCATGTTCACTGATTGCGCAGGCCTTTGATGACTTTAGCAGGACTGGACAATTGTCCTTTCTGTTTAATTGGTGAAATAACTTCTTAAATACAAGTATCTGGTCTATACTCTTCTTTCTAAAATTGGTACTTTTATCTCTGAACTCATTCAAAAGGTATTATCACTGAATTCACTTCAAAAGGGTTTGGGGTAGTTAGTTGTGCTAGGAATTAGTTCTTTGTGTCCTGTATAGCTACTAATTCTTTTCTGTCTGAATGTGTGTCTCTCTCTTTCATGCTGTTTTTCATTGGGAATGATCCTTTTGGAGAATTAAGGTATTGCTATGGATCTCTGATGCCTCAGTAGAATTATAAAATACTACGTTGTGAATCAACAGTTTTGACCATTCCAACATTGACAGCTTAGGAGTGAAGAAAGTAGAGAGGAAGTGAGTGCCAGACTTAGAGGACTGATATATTGAGAATGACAAAAAATCAAGGGGTAAAGCATGTTGAGGTGCAATTTAAAATCATGAGGGCTATTATAAGAAACCACACTTAGACACATCACAATCTGAAACCCTAAGATAAAGAGAAAATCTTGAAAGCAGCCAGAAAAAGATTTTGCTTTACATATAAAAGAATGATGATTCAAATCATAGCAGATTTTTCATTAGAAATCATACCAGGAGACAGTATAATATATCGTCTTTAAAGCAGAAACAATAAATAAGTTAACCCAGAATTTCATGTCCCGTGAAAGTATCCTTCAAGAATGATGGCAAAATTAAGACAATTAAAAAAAAAAAAAAAAAACTAAGAAAAATTTGTCTCCAGCAGACCCGTACTACAAGAAATGTTAATGGACATTCTTCAAGTGGAAAGGAAATTTATATCAGCAGAAGACTTGGATCTTCAGAAGCAAATGAAGAACATCAAAAATGGTAAATATCAGAATAAAAATAAAAGGTTGTTTTTAATCTTCTTAATTTCTTTAAAAAAAACCTATGGATGTTTGAAACAAAAATTCTACCATTTGACCTTTGGGATTTTCAATGTATGCAGATGTAATACATAAGAAATACTATAAAACTAATACATAAAACTACTATAAAAGTCATAAAACTATAGCATAATGTATGGAGTGTGCATTCATATGCATGTGGAGGAGGGGGAGGTGGTTAAAGGTAGCTATATGTTTGCAAAATATTTTACATAAAATTTTCATCTAATATGAAAGATTACAGATATGTATTGTGATTCTTAGAACAACCACTAAAAATAAAAAATATATAAAGATGTGTAGCTCAGAAGCCAGTAAAAAAAACCCAGAAAAACCAAACTTATTGCCGTCAAGTCAATTCTGACTCATAGCAACCCTATAGTACAGAGTAGAACTGCCCCATAGAGTTTCCAAGGAGTGGCTGATAGATTTGAACTGCTGACCTTTTGGTTAGCACCTGTAGCACTTAACCACTTGGCAACCAGGGCTCTGAAAGCCAATAGAAATATTAAGATAGAATACTTAAAAAAATTACTTTCTAAAAATTTTTTTGGTTTTAAAGAGCAGAAATTTATTTTCTCATAGTTCTGGAGGCAAGAAGTCCAAATTAGGGACTGGATTCTAAGGGAGGTCCCTCCTTGTTGATAGGCCAGGGTGTTTCTTGGCATTCTTTGTCTTTTAGACTATTTTTCACATTTACATTATTTTTTTTTAAAAGTCAGGAAAGGAGGAACAGCAGCAGCAACAACAACAGTAGCAAGCACAAGGGACAAACAAAACAAATAATAAAGTTGTTGAATGAAATCCAGTGATAACAATAATTATGTTGAATATTAAAAGTCTAAACACCCCAATTAAAGGGCAAAGATTATCTGAGTGGATAAACTATATGTTTTAGATATAAAGACACACAGATATGTTCAAATAAATGAATGGAAAAGCCTGTACCAGGGAAACAGCATAAAATGTATGGAAAGGATATATTAATATTATGTAAAATAGCTTTGAAAACAGAAAATATTATCAAGAATAAAAAGGTATATTTCATAATGATAAAGGAACATTTCATCAGAAAGATATAAATGTGTATGCATCTAGCAAACAGCTTAAAAATACATGAAGCAAAAATTGAATTAATAAAAGAGAGAAATAGATGTTTCTACAACCATATTAGGAGATTTTAATACCCCTTTCTCATTAATTGATGAAACAACTAGAAAAAAATCAGTGAAGACATAGAAGATTTGAATAACACTGTGAACTGCCTTGATCTAATGGATATTTATAGACACTATACCAAATAACTACTGAATACATAGTCTTTTCATGTGCAAATGTTATGTTCATAAAGATAGACCTTACGCTGGACAATAAAACAAATCAACAAATATAAAAGGAATGAAATTATACAGAATGTTTTCTCTATCCATAATAGTTAAATTAAAAATTAATGACAATAAGATAGCTGGGAAATACCAAATATTTTGAAATTTAACAATATACTCCTAAATGAATTATAGTCCAAAGAATAAACTGAAAAGGAAATTAGAAAATATTTTGAAGTTAATGACAAAAACACAGGATATCAAAATTTGTAGGATGCAGATAAAGCAGTGCTTAGAAGGAAACAATTTTAATTGCTTTAATTAGAAAATAAGATAGGTCTAGAAACAATGACCTAAGGGTCCCCCTGAAGAAACAAGAAAAAAAGAAAAGCAAACCCAAAGCAAAGGGAGAAAAGAATAAAGATAAGACCAAAAAGTGACAACACAAAAAACAAACACTAGAGAATATTGATAAAACCAGAATCTGGTTCTTTGAAAAGAGAAACAAATTCACAGACCCCTATCTAGGTTGATCAATAAAAAAAGAGAAAAGAGAAAAACCACCAACGTAAGGAATCAAAGACAGTTTTTCACTACAGTACTAAAAACATTAAAAAGATAATAATAAGAGAATTTTATGAACAACTTAATGCCATGAAATTCAACAACCTCAGTAAAATGGATGAATTCCTTTAAAGAGCAGCTTATTAAATCGTCACAAGAAACAGAAAAATCTCAGAAGACTGTAACCTATAGAAGTAATTGTATTATCAAAAATCTTCTACCAAAGAAAACTAAAAAAGGTTTGATAGTGAACTCTGTCAAATATTAAAAAATAATAACATCAAACTTTTACAAACTTTTCAGAAAATAGAGGATGAGAGATCACTGCCCAATGTAATACATGAGGCTAACATAGCCCCGATAGGAAAATCTGACATACCAAAACCTGAAAAGACAATTACAGACCAGCATCCCTCATGAACATAAATGGAAAAACCTTTTACAAAATAAAATATTAACATAAACAATACAGAAGAAGGATGATGTATCATAACAGGAATGCAAGGCTGGTTCAACATTAACAAAATAAAGAGAAACAACGTGATCATTTCAAAAGATGCAGAAAAAACAGTTGACAAAAATTTAACACACATTCTTTTTTTTATTGTACTTTAGATGAAGGTTTACAGAATAATAGTTTCTCATTAAACAGTCAGTACACATATTGTTTTATGACATTGGTTAACAACCCCTCGACATATCAACACTCTCCCTTCTTGACCTTGGAGGACCTTTTTTTTCTGGTAACACACATTCTTGATAAAAATTCATCTAATTAGGAATAGTAGAGAATGTGTTAATCTGATAAGGAGCATATACTAAAATCCTTTGGTTAATATCATGCATAGTGGGGGAATGATTGAATATTTTCCCCCAAAGATTGGAATCAAGGGAATGATGCCCACTTTCCCCACTTTTAACATTGTACCAAAATGCCATAGCCACTTAATTAAAGCAATAATAATAACAGTAGGCATAAAGATTATGAAGCAAGAAGTAAAACTGTCTCTCTTTTCAGATGATAAATTCCAAGGAGTCTACAAAAGAACTACTAGAATAAACAAGTAACTATTGCAGAGTACAAGGTTATAGGATATAAAAATCAATTGTATTTTATGTACTATCAGCAAACAACTGGAAAATTAAGTTTAAAAAACTCCATTTACAATTGCTCCAAAAAATACTTTAGAGTAAGGATAACAAAAGACATCCAAAACTTCTATGCTGAAAACTTCAAAACACTGATGAGACAATTTATAGATGACTTAAATTAATAGAGAGAAATACCGTTTTCAAGAATGGATATACTTAATATTATTCAGATGTCACCTCTACCCAAATTGATCAACAGATTCAACACAACCTCATTCAGAACTCCAACAGAATTTTTTGGTAGAATATGACTAGATGAGTCTAAATAGGCACAACACATTTTAAAAAGAAAAACAAGATTGGAGAACTTCACCTAACTGATTTTAAGACATAGAATAAAATTAGTGTAATCAAGACCAGTTGTTATTGGTGAAATGATAGGCCACAGGATCAATGGAACAGAATGGAAACTTAAAATAGATGAACACATATATAATCAACTAATTTTCATCAAGGGTGCCAAGGTAATTCACTGAGGGAAAGGATAGTCTTTTCAATAAATAGTGTTGGTGCATCTGACTATCCATATGGAAGGAAAAAAAAAAAAAAAAAGATCCTACCTCACATCATGAACAGAATTTACTCAAAAGGAATCATAGTCTTAAATGTAAAACCTAAAACTATAAAACTTGGACAAGAAAAACATAGGAGAAATCTTTGTAATCTTGGAGTAAGAAAATGTTTCTTAGGATTCAATAATCACAAACCATAAAGGAAAAAAATACAGTATTAAAATATGAATTAAAACTTTTGCTCTTTGAAAATACCGTTAAGGAAATGAAAAACCCTAGTAAGTCTGAATTCCGTAAGAATTTGCTATTCTGGTCTACATTTTTTTCCCTTTTGATCAGGATTCAGCAGACTTACTGGACCTATTGAGACTGAAGGAACCCCCAGGTCTACTGCTCTGAGAAAGTCTTCAAACCATGGACCGAAATTATCCCCTGAAGTTATCTTTAAGCTGAACAACTAGCTAAATTAGTAAAGAATGTTCACCACGAGCATTTCACTCTTTTAAAGAATTATAATCTATATGAGATCGAATTGTTAACACTAATTCTAAAGCATAGATGAGAAGTTTGGGGGTTAAGTCAATGGTGGTGAAACGGTATGGGTAGAGATAGCAGGAGTGGTAGGACAGTGAGGAATGTGACCAATGTTATTGAATTAAACATGTAGAAATTGATGAATGGATGTATGTTCTACTGTGTATGTTTTCACCAAAATTAAAAAAAAGAATGAAAAGGTAATGCGTGTCTGGAAAGGGGGGATAATTGTAATACATGTATCCAAGGACTTACTTCTAGGATATAAAAAGAACTCTTATAATTGATTAATAAGACAAATGACCCAGTTGAAAAGTGGGCAGAAGATTTTACAGACATGCCACAAAAAAGATACATGAATGGTAAATAAGCGATGAAATTATGCTTAATATAATTAGTCAACAGGGAAATCAAAACAAAAATGATACCCCTTTGTATATGCATTAAAGTTGATAAAAGTAAAAAGATGTCAGTACCAAATGTTGGTGAGGATGTGCAGTGACTAGAAGCCTCATACATTGCTGGTGGACATGTAAAATGGTACAACTACTTTGAAAAATGGTTTTGACAGTTTTTTAGAAGTTACTAACAAAAGAAAAAATAGATAAATTGGACTTCATCAAAATTGAAAACTAATGCACTTCAAAGAACACCAACAAGAAAGCTAAAGACAACCCACAGAAAGGGAAAAAGTATTTGCAAACCATATATCTGATAAGGGACTTGTATTTCAAATTTATAAAAAAGTCTTACAACTCAGTAATAAAAAGACAAATAATCCAGTCAAAAAATTAACAAGGAATCTGAATAGGCATTTCTCCAAAGAAGATAAACAAATGGCCAGTAAGCACATGAAAATATGCTCAACATCATTAGCCATCAGGGAAATGCAATCAAAACCCCAGTAAGATACCACTTCACACCCACTAGGATAGCTACAGTAAAAAAGGCATGTAATAGCAAGTATTGTTATGTATGTGATGAGTGTTTAGTATCCAGAATGTATTAAAAAAAACTTACAACTCAACAACAAAAAGACAAACAATGCAATTAAAAAATGGATAAAGATCTTGAATAGACATTTCTCTAAAGAAGATATACAGGAAGCAGAGCCAAGATGGCAGCTTAGTCACACGTACCATAGTGTCCCTGTGCACCAAAGACCCAAAAAACCAACTGAAACAGAAGCAGGTAACAATCCGAGGGGTCCTGAACATCAAAAAGAAGGTCTAAGAACTGAACTGAACACTGACTGGAAGGAAAAAGTGAGTGAAAGCCGTGAAGGAGGAGTAACATGAAATGGAGGAACTCAGCCAGCTGTCCAGGGCCCGATGAAGCCATCTTAGGACAAAGCAAACAGTGACCTCAGGTGAAGAAAACAGCCAGGCAACTTCATGACTTCCTAAAAGGGGTAGAAAAACTTTACAGACCAACACAGAAAGAAGCAGAGGCAGGGAGCTAAGATCCAGAATCAGAGATACTCTTGAGCAGCAGCCCCTGACCTCAGGGGTGAGTGGTGTGCAAGAGGTGGTGGACTCATAGAGTGTCAGCAGGAGGTCTCCCACCCAACTGGTCCCCTGGCAGCCCCCTTCCTCATACTCAGGAGGGGACAGGTTCCACTCACTGTCTGCCGTGGACACAAGGTGCCTGGGAACCCGTGTAACCTAGCCAGAGAGATGCATGCCCTCTCTCCCCATCCACCTGATCAGAGGCAGCAGAGGATCCAATACCCTGACTTCCTCAGCTGACTGGGGGACCACAAAACAAGCCTATCCTCTTTCACCCTACCCCACCCAACCCAGTCCACTACCCCCCCACGCACCCAACAAGCGAGACTAGGCATGCCCCCATGCATTTGCCCACCTACCACCTACACCCCCCCCAAAATGCTCAGTGAAGGGCAGCAGCAGCAAGATAGCGAGAGAACCAACTCACTGCTCTCTCATTTTTCCCCCTGCCCAGCAAGAGGCAGAGGAGACTCAACTGCATGCACACCCTTCTGCTGCTCCCCCACCCTCCCCTACCAGTGCAAGGGGGAGGCAGCACCACCGTGCACACATCCATCAGTTGTGACTTCCTCCATTAACCCACCCAGTGAGGGGAAGAACAGCTGTGACTGTGCGTGCAATCCCATGTAGCGTGTTCCTCCCACCCCTCCCCTCGAGCATTGCCACTGCACACACATCTGCCAGGTAAGATTCCCTCCCTTAACCTACCCAAAGAGGAGCAGAGGAGCCAGGACTGTGTACATATACCCCTGAGGTCCTTTCCTCCCTCTCCCTGCCCACTGACAGATGCAGCGGGAATGAGCGAGCATCTACCTACTGTTCCTTTCTCCCTCGCCCTGCCCAAGAGGCAGAAGTAGAATGGCTATGTGCATGTCCACCTGCTGCCACCCTCTACTATCCACACGTTTCCCTCAACTGATGAGAGGTGACCACCTTGCATCCACTTGCCTACCACACCCATGACACTGGCTTCTCTACGTGCAAGGAGAATACCACTCCCTCCTCTTGCACCACCAAACCTAAGACAGACAGAGAACAAAGCCCAATCAACCCACCCTCAGCTACTCCACAAGACCAGTAAACAGAGACCCAAGCTCCCACACCTACCCACTGTCCCACTTGCCCAGAGACAGGGAGCACTCCGCCACAGCCAGTCCAGTGACCAGAGCACCATGCCAGCCACGCCCACCAGGAATCATCAAAACAAAAACAAAAGAAAACAAACAGGACACAGCAAACAATTATACAATTAAAAAATAAGTACAATAACCCCTTAATGTCCCAGAGACAACAGACAATAGCAAACCACTTAAAGAAGCAGGGCAAAATGACCCCAGCAAGTGACCAAAATAATGAACCAGAAATCCTCCCTGAGGAAGAAAATGTAATGGAACTTTCTGACAAGGAATTCCGAAGACTTATGTATAGGGTCCTCAAAGGAATCAAGAAAAGACACAGACAGAACTATGGAAGACACAGATAAAACCAAGGAAAGCACAGACAAAGTGCTAGTTGAACTGAAGAAAATAAGAAAAGAACAAAATGACAAAACAAGTAGACAATTGGAAACCATACAAAAACAGCAACTAGAAATCCAGAAGCTTAACAATAAAATTTCAGAAATAAAGAACTCAATGGAAAGTCATAGGAGTAGAATCAAAACAATGGAAGACAGGACCAGCAGAATACAAGACAGATCCCTTAAAACACTAATCTGTTCAAGGAACAATAAAAAAAAAGAATGAAGAAAGCCCGAGTTATGTGGGACACCATCAAGGAGATTAACTTACGTATGATTGGAATCCCAGAAGGGTAGAAGTCAAAAAAATAGAATTGTTGAAAGTTTGCTGATAGAAAACTTCCCTAATATAATGAAAGATGAGGCTAACCATCCAAGAAGTACAGCGGACCCCATATAGTATAGATCCCAAAAGAAGAACACCGAGACATAATCAAACTTTCCAAAACCAGAGACAAAGAAAGAATCCTGAAAGCAGTTCAGGAAAAATGAAAGATTACCTACAAAGTGGCATTGATAAAACTAAGGCCTGATTACTCGGCAGAAACCATGCAGGCAAGTAGGCACTGAGATGACATATATAAAACCTTGAAAGAAAAAAAGTGCCAACCAAGAATTATATGTCCAGCAAAATTATCCCTCAAATACAATGGTGAAATTAGGACATTTCCAGATAAACAGAAATTAAGGTAATTTTTTAAACCAGACCAACTTTACAAGATATGTTACAGGGAGTCCTTCAGACAGAAAACTAACAACACCAGACAACAACCTGAGATTAAAACACATGACAACATCAGTCAAATATCAGTGCAGATAAAGAACTCTAAAAAAAAAAGTAAAACTATAAGAAAACAGGGAAGCAGTGACGTCAATCTGTAACTGATGACCACTTCAAAACATAAAGGGGGAATGAAGGGTATAGGTTTAGAACTTCCATACAGAGAGGAAGTCAAGACATCTAGAGAAATAAATTACTGCTTTAAACTTATGAAGATAAAGATAAATTCAGAGTAACCACAAAGAAAGTTTACAAAGTTACTCATCAAAATATAAAAGAAGAAAATATTAAAGACTCAGTACACACAAAACCAACGACAATGAAGGAAATGAAGAGACAAACCACAATTTAAAAAATTTGGCACAGAAAATTAAGTGGAATGAACAAAGCGTCAACACCACACACACGCTCACACATACACACACACAAGCATAACAAAATGACAGCAATAAACTCATACCTATCAATAATCACACTGAATTTAAATGGCCTAAATGTGATAGTAAAGAGACGAAGAGTGGCAGAAGGATTAAGAAAACACATTCCATGAATACGCTGTCTGCAAGAAACACACCTTAGATAGAAAGATATAAATAAACCAAAACTTAAAGAGTGGAAAAACATAGATCAAGCAAACAATAACACACACACACACAAAAATGAGTGGCAATATTAATCTCTGATAAAATAAACATTAAGGCAATATTCACCATAAAAGACAAGGAAAGACATTATATAATGATTAAAGTGTCAGTCCACCAAGAGGACATACCCATAATAAATATATACACACCCAGTGACACAGCTCCAAAATACATAAACTCTAACAGCACTGAAAAGAGAAATAAGGACTTCCAAGGTAATACTAGGAGACTTTAGCACACAACTGTCAGTGAAGATCAGAACAACTGGGAAGAAACTCAGCAAAGACACAGAAGATCTAAATACCACAATCAATCAACTTGACCTCATTGTCATATACAGAACACTTCACTCAACAGTGGCAAAGTACACATTCTTCTCCAATGCTGATGGATCATTCTCCAGAGTAGACCACATTTTAAACCACAACGCAAGCATCAAAAAATTCAAAAACATCAGAATAATACAAAGTATCTTCTCTGATCCCAATGCTATAAAAGTAGAAATCAATAACAGATAGAACAAGGAAAAAAACTAATATAGGGAAACTAAATAACACCTTGCTTCTGTAAAAACTGTTGATAATAGAAGAAATCAAAGATGGAATTAAAAAATTCCTAAAATCAAACAAGAATGAAAACACAGCATACCAGAACCTTTGGGATACAGCAAAAGGCAGGACTCACAGGTTAATTTACAGCAATAAACGCACACATCAAAAAAGAAGAAAGGGCCAAAATAAAAACATTAACCCTACAACTCAGAAAGAGAGCAGAAAAAGAAGCCCATAATCACCAGAAGAAACAAAATAATAAAAACCAGAGCAGAAATAAATTAAACAGAGAACAGAAAAACAATAGAATCAACAAGACTAAAATCTTGTTCTTTGAAAAGATCAATAAAATTGACACACCACTGGCCAAATTGACAAAAAACAAAAAGAAAAAAACAGAAGATACAAGTAACAAAAATAATAAATGAGATGGGTGACATTACAGCAGAACCAACTGAAATAAAAAGGATCATAACAGAATACTATGAAAAATTATACTCCAACAAATTTGAAAACCTAGAGGAAATGGGCAAATTTCTAGAAACACACTACCTACCTAAACTAACACAACCTGAAGTAGAAACTTTGAACAGATCCATAACAAAAGACGTCATACAGTCTCTTCAACAAATGGTGCTGGTATAACTGGATATCCATCTGCACAAAACTGAAACAAGACCCATACCTCACCCCCCCACCATGCACAAAAACTAACTCAAAATGGATCAAAGACTTAAATATAAAATTGAAAACAATAAAGATCATGGAAGAAAAAATAGGGACAACAGTAGGAGCCCTAATACATGGCATAAACACAGTAGAAACCATAAGTAACAATGCACAAGCACCAGAAGAGAGACTAGATAAATGGGAGCTCCTAAAAATCAAACACCTATGCTCATCAAAAGACTTCACCAAAAGAGTCAAAAGACAACCTACAGACTGGGAAAAAATTTTTGGCTATGACAAATACGGTCAGCATCTAATCTCTAAAATCTACAAGATACTGCAAAACTTCAACAACAAAAAGACAAATATCCCAATTAAAAAATGGGCAAAGCATATGAACAGGCACTTCACCAAAGAAGATATTCAGGCAGCTAACAGACACATGAGGAAATGCTCACGATCATTAGCCATTAGAGAATTGCAGATCAAAACTACAATGAGATATCATCTCACCCCAGCAAGGCTAGCATTAATCCAAAAAACACAAAATAATAAATACTGGAGAGGTTGTGGAGAGACTGGAACACTTATACACTGTTGGTGGGAATGTAAAATGGTACAACCACTTTAGAAATTGATCTAGCACTTCCTTAAAAAGCTAGAAATAGAAGTACCATACGATCTAGGTATCCTGCTCCTTGAAATATATACTAGAGAAATAAGAGTCATCACACGAATAGATATATGCACACCCATGTTCACTGCAGCACTGTTCGCGATAATAAAAAGATGGAAACAACCTATGTGCCCATCAATGGACAAATGGATAAACCAATCATGGTATATCCACACAGTAGATTACTACACAATGATAAAGAACAACGATGAAGCCATGAAACGTCTTATAACATGGAGGAAGCTGGAGGTCATTATGCTGAGTGAATTTAGTCAGTCACAGAAGGACAAATATTGTATAAGACCACTATCATAAGAACTCAAGAAAAGGTTTAAACACAGAAGAAAACATTATTTGATGGTTACGAGGGTGGGGAGGGAGGGTCAGGGTTAATTACTAACTAGATAGTAGATAAGAATTACCTTAGGTGGAGGGAAGGACAGCACACACTACAGGGGAAGTCAGCACAACTGGACTAAACCAAAGCTAAGATTTTTCCTGAATACAATCAAACACTTCAAGGGACAGAGTAGCAAGGATGGGGGTTTGGGGACCATGGTTTTAGGGGACATCTAGGTCAAATGGCATAACAAAGCTTATTAAGAAAATGTTCGGCATCCTACTTTGGTAGGTGGTGTCTGGGGTCTTAAAAGCTTGCAAGTGGCCTTCTAAGTTGCATCAATTGGCCCCAACCACCCAGAGTAAAGGAGAATGAAGAACACCAAAGACACAAGGAAAGTAGTAGCCCAAGAGACAGAAAGGGCCACATAAACCAGAGACTTCATCAGCCTGAGACCAGAAGAACGAGATGGTGCCCAGCTACCACCAATGACTGCCCTGACAGGGAACACAAGAGAGAGTCCCGGATGGAGCAGGAGAAAGGTGGGGTGGAGAACTCAAATTCTAGTAAAGAGACCAGATTTAATGGTCTGACTGAGACTGGAGGAACTCTGGAAAGCATGGCCCCTGCATTCTCTGTCAGCCCAGAACTAAAACAATTTCCAAGACCAACTCTTTAGACAGGGATTGGACTGGACTGTGGGACATAAAGTGATACTCGTGAGGAGTGTGCCTCTTAGTTCAAGTAGATACAAGAGACTAAACGGGCAGCTTCTGTCAGGAGGTGAGATGGGAAGGCACAGAGGGTTAGGAGCTGGTTGAATGGACATGGGGAATCAGATGGGAAGGAGGAGTGTGCTGTCACAGTATGGGGAGAGCAATTAGGGTTACATAACAATGTATGTATAAATTTTTGTATGGGAAAAAGTAATAAATAAAATTGAAGGTGTCATAAAAAACTCCTAACCAAAAAAAAAGCCCCATTCCAGACGGTTTCACTGGAGAATTCTACCAAACATTTAGAGAAGAGTTGACACCAATTCTACTCAGACCATTCCAGAACGTAGAAAAGTAAGCAATACTCTCGGATTCATTCTGTGAAGGCTGCATAACCCTGATACCGAAGCCAGGCAAAAATATCATTAAAAAACAAAAAACTACAGACCAATATCCCTCATGAATATAGATGCAAAAATTCTCAACAAAATCCTAGCCAATAGAATTCAACAACATAACAAAAATAATACATCATAACCAAGTGGGATTCATACCAGGCATCCAAGGATGGTTCAACATTAGAAAATAATCAACATAATCACCACATAAATAAAAGAATCGCATGATCATCTAAATCAACACAGAAAAGGCATTTGTAAAGTCCAAAACCCAATCCTGATAAAAACTCTCAGCAAAATAGGAACAGAAGGGAAATTCCTCAATATAGAAAGGGAATTTATACAAAACCAACACTCAACATTATCCTCCACAGTCTGAAAGCGTTCCCCTTGAGAATGGGAACCAGACAAGGATGACCTTTATCACCACTCTTATTCATCATTGTTTTATGCTGTATTGTGTCAGAATTAAGTCAACATTAACCTGAAGTAGATGATAATAAATTAATGACTCATGTTGTAATCCCCGTAAAACCAAAACCTGTTGCTGCCAAGTTGATTCTGACTAAATCCCTATAGCCACGAGTAAGAAGAAACTTAAAAAAAAGCTAAAAGCTTAAGAAAAGAACTAAAATGTTATATTAAAAAACATTTGTTTAACACAAAATACAATAAAGGAGTAACAGGAGAAAAAGAAGGATTTATAGAAAACAAATAGCAAAGTGGAAAATATAAATCCAACCATACCAGTAATTACAATACATATAAATGGACTTTAATTGAAAGGCAGAAACTATTCCTTCCATTCTCATTCCTATTATTATTCTATAGAACAGTATTCTGGCTATCTTCTACTTGCCCCTCCAGATCTATCTTTATTCTTACCGCTCTTTTCTTTTCATCCTAAAAAGCTGATTTACATGGATTAAATAGATCCACTTACCCTCTGGCACTTGGTCAGTTTCCACCAATGAGGGGCCGTTGAAGAAGATTAGAAAAAGGGAGGAGAGTGGAAAAGGGTGTTTATTCCCCTAGCTCCATCCTTATGAGGGCATCTCAGGCTAGCGATGTTTCTACACTGAAAATGGCTTTCTCTACACTATTTCCTCCTGTTTGTTTCAGTAACAAACCCCTCTCTTCATACCTTTGGACCAAGGTACAGTAGCAGCTCTACTACTTGGTTATTTTACTATTCTTTGTGGTTCCCCTCACTTTTTATAATTAGTTACTTCGTACATAAAACCTCCTTGAATTATCCCAACTTGAATGTGCTGTTTCCTGAGGGAACCCTGGCTTAATATATATAGGTATAATTTCTAAAAATATTTTCTTCTTCATTCTGAAAAATATTCTAAAGTTTCTTTCACATTGTCATTCAGTTAATCTGTCTAGAATGCATATTTTACATTAATTCCTTATACTGATCAATTCCTTTTTATTTCATGTTGTTATTTTAATGTCTCTCTTTGTCTCTCATGTTGAAGCTTCTGTGGGGTAACCAAGCAGATGATAAAAAATGTTTATATTTTACTTAGTGGAAACTATTTACAGAATGTATACTATTTTATGTGTTTTTTACTTTTTTTTTTTTTTTTTTTTTTAGTAAAGCAAAAAAAGTTTTATTCGGCATATATTCAAAAAGGACAAAAGTGGGAAGCAGACAACCATGCTGCTAGAGCCATGTCTGCCCGAGTCCAAGGAAATATCACAGAACAGACAAAAGTAGGAAAACGGACAAGCATGCTGCTACAGCCATGTCTGTCCAGGTCCAAAGAAAATTACAGAATAGGCAAGAATGGGAAAGTGGACAAGCATGCTGCCGCAGCCATGTCTGCCTGAGTCCAAGAAAATTACAGAATAGGGAAGAATCGGAAAACGGACAAGCATGTTGCCACAGCCATGTCTGCCCAAGTCTAAAGAACATTACAGAGCCATCAGTATGTATTAACATTACAAATGGGCAAAACCATTGAAAGCTTCACCTTATCACAGATTGGCTAGAAACTGTGATCCTAGATTTTGAATTGTCTTCTTAATAATCATTGGTACAGGTTTCAGTAATGAGAGTCAGGAGGGTCTTCATTGGTCCAACAAACTTCTATTCACTAAATGCTAATAGAAAAGATGAGTGGAAAGTCTTTTGTGTTCTGTTTGATGGGCTTTTGTGAAAATTTTCCTAAAAGATGTTTTCCAAGATTATCTTAGCTATTGTCTTTATACCTCAGGGCCCAGTTGATGTGTCCTTGTGAGTCCTTGTGAGGGCCTAGCCCCAGCTGGGTCACAATTCTCCGTGCTCAAGGTCAGGGAATAATGATTCCAAATATTATTTCTAAATCATTCCCTCCTTTTGATCAGAGATTGGAGATAACACATCGATGATCAATACCTGGACTTAGTCGAGCTCCTAGATGGCAGCCATTGCAGGCTCTTTAAACTCATGGTGCTGGTTTTCCACCGGATACCATCTGGTTCTTCACCAGGATCTTAAGTAAGAGCAATGTTCTCATCAATCACATTGCTGGAGTGAGCAGACTCAATGTACATCAACATTTTAGCCTGAGGCCTTCTTTGTCTTTTAAGTGTGTAAGACAATAGAAGATAAATTTTATTCTGCCCATTACTATCAGGGTGTAGACTAAGAATATTACTATTCTTTGCAATAGTGATTTAGCCCATGTACTTATTCCTCATGAGAACCAACCAAACAAATCTGATGTTTGTAAGGGTGTTACAGTGTGTAGTCAAGTAGCTTGCTGTCTAATTCTATATATATCTTGTTCTACTTCTCCTGTGTTATTTATCAAATGCAACAAGAGGTATTTGCTACAGCACAGACTACACTAATAAAAAAAATCTAAGGCTATTTTGTTAGCTCATGTCACGTTGGCTTATGAGATCAGAGATGACTGTTATACTTCCATCTCATGTGTTATTTGTCCCATAGTAACTGACAAATTTTCTTAAAGATTTCTCCAATTCACCTACACCACAAGCAGGAATTAAAGCTACCAACCATATCCTGAAGTGTTGGACCCATGGGTTTTCTTCTGACTTTCATTTTACAGTGTATAACAATTTAACATTACCTTTCCAATATTTACCAGCATTGTTACTATGAATACTTAAAGATAATTCTAAAGTTCTCAGAGTGCATTGTCCACACATTCATCAGGAATCTGAACAAGAGATTGCCCACACAAATTCACTATCAGTTGGAAAGGATCATGTAAATCCGTATGGTTGGATCTACCACACAAATATATATATCCATAAAGAGCACACAAAGTTTGTCTAGAAGAAACTGTGTCTTTTACTTTTGCTATACTGTCTTTTCAAAGCAATCACCCACTTTCTATTTTCTTTTTCTTTTTTTTTGCCTACATTCTCATTTAAAGCCATCTGGCATTCATTGTTAATAGACAAAATTGAAGAAGAACTTCTTAGATTTCATCAGTTTTCACCAACTTCTAGCAAATTGCTCTCTTAGGGCTAACTTTGAAGGCAAGTCTCTACCTCAGATTGCAGTGTCTTCTGACATTTATCTTGTATGGAGTCGACTCTACAGCAGTGGATTTAGGTTTTTATTTGTTTTGGATCTGCTGGCTTGAAATTGTCTCCATTTTTATTTTGGGTTCTCTGTCTATATTAGAGTCAGACCTGAGGTTAAATTAGGATTCCCCTAGGATCAACCAAAATATGAAGGTACAGACAGATCTTCTGATTACCAGTCTATTGCCCTTTCAATTATTTTATGCTACATTTTTTATTATTTGACTTATGAGTCACTGTACCCCAGTTGAAAGAGCACCTGAGTAGTGGTCACCATATGTAGATGTTACTAACAGGTGTGTCACTAATTAGCTGAATGATTTGAAGTCACTTTATCTGTAATTTCATTACATATTATATAAGCTAGCTGTACAGATTTTCTTTAAGATATACTTTAGTTTTAAAATTGAATTTACAGTGGTTTTGATTCCTAGGATATTAAACAAAGACTACCTTAAGTTTTGCTGACAGGTACTGGGTAACACAAAATCTGTAAGCTTTGATTCTTTCCTACTCATTTGTATGTTCATTTAAAAGACTTATAGAATATCTTGCTTACCTGTGCACAAATGAAGTTAAGTATACTTTGAACAAATTAAAAACTAGTCTAATTTGGGAAATGTTACAGGAGTGACGTTTTTAAACTCTAATGTTAAATGCTTATCAATAGAAATTGTTAAATGGGAATCCAATTTACTCTGTAAACTTTCACCTAAAACACAACAAAATTTTTTAAAAACTGCTTATTGCATTGTCTTAGTTATCTAGTGCTGCTATAACAGATATACCAGAAGAGGATAGCTTTAACAAAGATAAGTTTATTCTCTCACAGTCTAGTAGGCTACAAGTCCGAATTTAGGGCATCAGCTCCAGGGGAAGTCTATTTCTCTCTGTCTGCTCTGGAAGAAGTTCCTTGTTGTCAGTCTTCCCCTGGACTAGGAGCATCTCCTCCCAAGAACCCTGAGTCCAAAGGACGTGCTTTGCTCCTGGCACTGCTTTCTTGGTGGTATGAAGTCCCTGAACTCTCTGTTCACTTCCCTTTCCTTTTATCTCTTGTAAGATAAAAGGTGGTGCAGGCCAAACCCCAGGGAAACTCTCTTTACCTTGGATCAGAGATGTGACCTGAGCAAGGGTGTTACATCCCACCCTAATCCTCTTTAACATAATCGAATCTTGCCTCATTAACCACAGGCAGAGGTTAGGATTTACAACACATAGGAAAATTATATCAATCACAGAATGGAGGACAACCACACAATACTGGGAATCCTGGCCTAACCAAGTTGATTCACATATTATGGGGGGACACAATTCAATCCATGACAAGGAGTGACTTCAATACTGAGTTAAAAGGGAATCCAGGAACCATACTTTCAGGGTTTCTCCAGAGTCTGTCAGACTGAGAGTTTGAATTTTGTTCTACATTTTCCTCCCGCTCTGTCTGGGACCCTGTATTGTGATCCCTGTCAGAGCAGTTTTGGTGGTAGCCGGGCACCTTCTAGTTGTTCTGGACTCAGTCTGGTGGAGGCTGTGGTAGTTATGGTCCATTAGTTCTATGTTTAACTTTCTGAGGAACTACCAAACTGTTTTGAGAAAACACACAGTATAATAAAAATATAGGCAAAAGATTTGAACAGATACTTCATGAGAGAAGACATAATGATAGTGAATAAGCATATGGAAAAAATGGTCAGTGTCATTGTTAATTAGGGAAATGCAAATTAACATCATGACACACCTATTAAAATGACCGTAATTAAAAAGACAGACCACACCAAGTTTTGTCTAAGATGTGGGAGATCTGGAGCTGTCATTCTGGTGGGAATGTAAAATAGTATAGTCACTTCAGAAGACAGTTTGGCAGTTTCTTTAAAAGTTAAATATATACTTACCATGTGACCAGATCAAAGATCATAGCCTTCAGTATGGATTATACCTCAACAGAGAGAAAACAAAAACCCTCACAACTGGACCAATAAGCAACGTTATGATAAACAGAGAAAATATTGACGTCATCAAGGATTTCATTTTACTTGGATCCACAATCAACACCCATGAAAGCAACAGTCCAGAAATCAAACAACGCATTACATTGGGCAAATCTGCTGCAAAAGACCTCTTTAAAGTGTTGAAAAGCAAAGATGTCGCCTTGAAGACTGAGGTGCACCTGACCCAAGCCATGGTGTTTTCAATTTCCTTATATGCGTGTGAAAGCTGGTCGGTGAATAAGGAAGACTGAAGAAGAATTGACAACTCTGAATTGTGGTGTTGATGAAGAATATTGAATACATGGGCTGCCAAAAGAACAAACAAATCTGTCTTGGAAGAAGTACAGCCAGAATGGTCCTTAGAAGCAAGGATGGCAAGACTTGGTCTCACGTACTTTAGACATGTTATCAGGAGAGACCAGTCCCTGGTAAAGGATAAAGGTAAAGTAGAGGGCCACCGAAAAAGAGGAAAACCCTCAACGAGATGGATTGACACAGTGGCTGCAACAATAGGGTGAATCATAACAATGATTGTGAGTATGGCGCAGGACCAGGCAGTGTTTCATTTTGTTGTACATAGGGTTGCTGTGAGTCAGAACCAACTCGACAGCACCTAACAACAACAACAACAACAGCATATGACTGAGCCATTCCACTCCTAGGTATGTACCCCAAAGAAATGGAAACATCTACACAAAAACTTATACATGAATATTCATAGCAGCATTATAGAAGCCAAAAAAGTGGAAGCAATTCAAATGTCAGTCAGCTGATGAAATAGATATAGATAAAGTGTGGTATCCATACATGGAATACAATTTACCAATAAAGGGAGTGAACAATTGATACATGGATTAAATAGATGCATCTCAAAAGAATTATGTTGAATGAAAGAAGCTAGATCAAAAAGAGTACATACTGTATGATTTCATTTATATAAAATTCCAGAAAATGCAAACTAATACGTTGTAATTGAAAGCAAATCAGTGGCTGCCTGGGATCATGGAGTTGGGTAATATAGAAGGGCAAGAGGGAGACACTACAAGGGGGTATGAAGAAGCTTTTGGGGTAATGGATATGTTCATTATCTTAATTATGTTGACAGTTTCAAAGGTATATGATATGTCAAAAATGATCAAATTGTATACTGTAAATATATACCATGTATTGTATGTAAATTATTGTCTTAGTTTATTAAGATTGCATTAGTTATCTTGACAAATTACCACAAAGTGGGTGGCTTAAAACAACAGAAATTTACTGTCTTAACGTTCTGGGTGTCATGAATTGTCCAAATCCAGGGTATCTGAAGGGCCACCTATCTCTAAAGTTTCTAGGGGAAGATCCTTTTTTGTCTCTTCCAGTTTCTGGTAGCCCCAGGCATTTTTTGCCTTGTGGCAGCATAACTGCAATATCTCCCTACATCTTCATGTGGCCCTCTTCCCTCTGTGTCTGTCTGTGGTTTTTAACTGTGGTAAATATACACATATATAACAAAGTTTTTGCAAATTCAATTTTTACATTAATACTTCAGTGACACTGATTATATTCATCATGTTTTGAAACCATTACCACTATGCTTTTCCAGTTATTGCAACACCATTAACAGAAACTTAGTGCCTCCTAAGCAACAACTCCCCCTTCTTTTTATAAGGATATTAGTCATATTGGATCAGGGCTTACCCTATTCCTCATGTTAACTAGTTACATCTGCAAAGACTATTTTCAAGTAAGGTCACATTTGCAGGTACTGGGAGTGAGGATTTCAGTATACCATTATGGGGGACATAATTCAACCCATAACACCAGCATTCTTCACTTTGCATGGTTCCAGTGTACATGAATTTGGGTCAGCACAGTTCAGTTAAAGCACACAAGTCTCCTAAAAATGTAGCTCAAATTTCAGTTACCATGGAATATTAACTGTGAATAATTGCATGAAGTACAAACTTTGCTGCTGACTCTTCAGTTCACAATTACTACGTATATAACAGATGGGAGCTATAATCAGTGACCGATCAAACTACTTCTTTCTAAGTCTGTTGATGATTGGTCATTGCAAGTCATTTCATACGCAGAGAGCAAAGCATGTAATTATGTTACCTCCTTTTATACCAGTGATAAACCTATGTGACATTTTACCAAAATGGATAATCAAAGAGGGAATTGGCCAACAAAGATGAAAATGCAGCAAATAAACAAAATGTGATAATCCTGGTAGTGAAATTTGAATCTCTAATAAGTGAAGTTATTGAAGAATTAGCTGCTCATGGAAATGTTGATACTGCTGCCACTCAAAAGACTAGATATTAAGCCAGAGGAACTCAATGAAGGTGAAGTTATCAACATTGTGAGGAAAGTGTTTGTGATGAAAAGATGTAGCTCTCCCAGAGGAAGTGATCCAGCAAAAAAAAAAATTCAGAATAACTTTTGGAGATATTTCATGACATTGAAAATGCAAAGAACAAAATGTTGGAAGCTGATGCAAAATTACCAAAGAGTATGAAAATTCACCAACAAGTAGAAAAGATGCTTACTCTCTACCATAAGTTACAGGAGGAGAAGGCGGCAGGCACTGTTGAAACTAAAAAGAAATAAAATATTTTAATTCTCAATGTGTCTAATCTTTTAAATTACAGTGTACTCAATAAATAAAAATTAGTTTTAGTATTTTTTCATTTCCCAAACATTTATAACCAATAGTAAGAGAGTTTTTTTAATGTTCTAACAAAAATTTTTAAAAGTGATGGAACAATTGTAATTTCTCCCATTAATTATTAAGAAAGCTTTGATAATTTCAGTTTGGACAGTTATTTTTATGTACCCATAATACTGTCCAAAATGAGAATGCCTGTATACCTCAATTGAAATTGTAAAAAAAAAAAAAGCAATAATGAAAATGCTGATTTTGAATTTAATTATATTCAAAGGCAGTAGGAAGTAGAAGTAATACATATAAATTAAATTCAGCTAAAAAGTTTCATTAAATTGAATCCAAATGCTATGAAAAAATTAGAATTACTCAAAACAATTCCAAATAAAAACACGTAAATATTAAAAGTTTTCCATATGAAACAATGAATTTTTGTCTTCTGACATTTCATTATGTTGTTCTATATCTTAAAGCTTTTAATAGTTGCTACCAGTTTATGAAAGATCCCTGGTAGTGCAGTGGTTAAGCATTTGGCTGCTTACTGAAAGGTCATTGCTTCGAACCCACCAGCTACTCCACAGGGGAGAGATGTGGCAGTCTGCTTCCATAAAGATTACAGCCTTGGAAACCCTATGGGGCAGTTCTACTCTGTCCTATAGAGTCACTTTGAGTCAGAATTGACTTGACAGCAATGGGTTAAATGGATACCAATTAATGAGTTTGATATATTTAACGATTCAATTATTCAGTAAATTGAGTATTAGCTTTTAGTGAATTAATTTTTAATGAAATGACTTGATCCATAGATGATTCCAGTCGTGTAAAGTAGCACCTCAGTTGATGAAGACCTGTTAGATCCTGGGAATTGACGATACACAAACTCATACACTCATTTACACATATAAAACCTGTTGCCATCAAGTTGATTCTGACTCATAGTGACTTCCTAGGACAGAGTAAAACTGCCCCATAGGGTTTCCAAGGCAGCCATGGGGTTTCCAAGGCAGTAATCTTTAGGGAAGCAGACTGCCACATCTTTCTCCTGCTGAGCAGCTGATGGGTTTGAACTGCTGACCTTTCCATTAGCAGCTGAACACTTAAATACTGTGCCCAGGGCTCCATTTACTCATATAGATATAGTGTACGTGTGTGTGTGTGTTTGACTGTCTTGGTTATCTAGTGCTGCTATGACAGAAATACCACAAGTGGATGGCTTTAACAAAGAGAAATTTATTTTCTCACAGTCTAGTAGGCTAGAAGTCCAAACTCAGGGCGTCAGCTCCAGGGGAAGGCTTTCTTTCTCTGTTGGCTCTGAAGGAAGGTTCTTCTCATCAGTCTTCCCCTGGACTAGAAGCTTCTCTGCGCAGGACGCCGTCTGCTCCTGCTGCTGCTTTCTTGGTGGTCTGAGGTCCCCATGTCTCTCTGCTCACTTCTCTGTTTTGAGACCGAGGCAGCTCAGCTTCCTGTGTTCCTTGACTCTTCAGCTTCTGCTTCCTGGTTCCTTGGCCTCTTAGCCCTCATGCTTCATGCCCACATCTTCCCTGCTGGGGTAAGTGTTCCAAAGCTCTGCAGCTCCACCAATAAATGCCTGGAGGCATCCCACTCTGCCAGTAAACTTCTACCGGAAGGCGCTCAGCTCTCTTGTTTTGTGGGTTGGCAAGCCTAGATCCACTGATAAGTGCATGGAGGCACCCCACACCACCAGGAAGACTCCTACACAAAGGCACTGGGCACTCTAATATGTGGGTTGGCTCCAGCACCATCTCACACTGGTCTCCTGGTTCTGCTGCTGCTGCTGGTCCTCTGCTGCTGCCAGTCCTCTGCTGCTGTTTCTCACCATCTGCGCCTTCTCTTGTGTTAACAGTTCTCCTCACTTCCTTCTGAGTCCACTATCCATTTACAGTTTTAAAACTGCTTCCACATTTTAGGTACCTGTTGGAGCATCACCCCACTCTTGGTAGCAAATGTCTTAGACAGGGTTCTCTAGAGAAGCAAAACTAGTAAAGCATATAAATATACATATAGAGAGATATATATCAAGCAAATGGCTCACACAGTTATAGAGGCTGGAGTGTCTCAAGTCCATGAATCAGGATAGAGGCTTCTGATTCACGTAGCCACAGGTGCTGGTGAACCCAAGATAGGCAGATGAGAGAGCAGGGCTCTTGCTTATAGGCTGGGAAGTTCGACAGATCCCAAGATCAGCAGGTAAGCTGCTAGCTCAAGTCCCAAGAACCGGAGGTTAGACAAACAGGAGGCAGCTGCAGGATCCAGAGGAGGCAAAAGCCAGAATGTTCACTTATATTTGGATACAGGCCACATGCCCAAGGAAACTCCCTTTCTTTATGTATTTTCTTTTCATCTTTTTCATTGTTGTTGATTTTGTGTTTGCTGCGTCTTATATTTTTCTAGTTTTTTATTTTGACTTGTAGGATTGTTAGTTTCCTTTGTGGTTACCTTAATATTTACCCCTATTTTTCTAAGTTTATACCAGTCTTTTATTTCTTTATATCGCCTTGACTTCCTCTCCGTATGAAAAATCTGTGTCTACATTTTTTAAGTCCCTCTTTTTGGTTTTAATGTTGTCATCTTTTACATATTCACTATTTTCAGTGTTTTAGCTTTGATTTACTTTTGTGACTTTCCTATCTGGGTTGATATTTTGTTGCTCTGTCCTGTGTTCTAGTCTTGGGTTGTTATCTGATGTTACTGATTGTTTAACCGGAGGACTCCCTTTAGTATTTCTTGTCATTTTGGTTTGTTTTTTGCAAATTCCCTAAACTTCTGTTTATCTGGAAATACCCTAATTTTGCCATCATATTTGAGACACAGTTTTGCTGGATATATAATTCTTGACTGGCAGCTTTTTTCCTTCAAGGCTTTATATATGTCATCCCATGGCCTTCTTGCCTGCATGGTTTCTGAGTAGTCCGAGCTTATTCTTATTGACTCTTCTTTGTAGATGACTGTTTGTTTCTCCCTAGCCACTCTTAAAATTCTCTCTTTATCTTTGGTTTTGGCAAGTTTGGTTATAATATGTCTTGGTGACTTTCTTTTGGGATCTACCTTATGTGTGGTTCGATGAGCATCTTGGATAAATATCTTGTCATCTTTCACAATATCAGGGAAGTTTTCTGCCAACAAATCTTCAACAATTGTCTCTGTATTTTCTGTTATCCCCCTCTGTTCTGGTACTCCAGTCACTTGTAGGTTATTCTTTTTGATAGAGTCCCACATAATTCATAGCGTTTCTTCATTTTTTTAAATCCTTTTATCTGATTTTTCCTGAAATAAGTTGGCGTCAGGTGCTTTATCTTCAGTCTCACTAATTATGACTTCCATTGCCTCAAATCTGCTCCTATGACTTTCTATTGAGTTGTCTAATTATGAAATTTTATTGTTAATCTTCTGGATTTCTGATTGCTGTCTCTCTATGGATTCTTGCAGCCTGTTAAATTTGTCATTAAACTCTTCTCTAGTCTTTTTAGTTTCCTCTATTGTGTGTTCTGCATTTTGCTTAATTTACTTCCTAATTTCTTGAAGAGTTCTGTAGATTAATCTTCTGTATTCTGTCTCTGGTAATTCCAAGAAATTTTCCTCCCCTGGAAAATTTCTAGATTCTTTATTTTGGGAGCTTGCTGAAGCCATCATGGATTGCCTCTTTGTGATTCGATATTGACTGTTGTTTCTGAGCCATCAATAAGTTATTATATTTATTTATTTTATGTTTGTTTACTGTGTCCTAGCTTCTTGTTTTGTTTTGATATGCAAAAATAGGCTGCTTGTATGAGCTAGTTTGATTATTGGCACCTTTGAAGCTCTAATGTCCTGTCACCAGGTGGTTAGATCTGTTACTAGGTATGTGAGCTCAGGAGTCCGCCCACTCCTCCTGTATGGATTCAGCTTAGGTGCCCAGGTAGATAGCCACCAAGTGTGTGGTGTCGGCTCTCACTTACAGTCCTAGACAGGCATGGGTAATTGGTGTAGGCAGAGGCATCTGGCTGCAACAGGGAGACACACTCTGAGCAAGGCAGGGGGCTGATGGCCGCCCCCGAGAGTCCAGGAGGAAGGTGTGTCCCTGTTCCCTAGAGTGTGTAGGTGGGTGGGTTTTGCAGCCAGACTATGAGCACCTAATGCTGTTGGCTGTAAGGACTGGAGGGCACCTCTTATTCATGGACCCCTGTTGCAGGTGGCTAGGTGGCGTGGGTGAAGCCTCCCATCCTCAGGCCCTTGATGTGGGTAGGTGACGACCCTGCTTAATGGGCAGAGCAGTGTCAAATGCCAAGAACCTGCCACTGCACAGCTGAAACAGTTGAATTTAGACTTCCAGTATATACCCTGTTATATTGCAGTAATGAGGGCCTATGCTGTTGAGATGGGCCCACACAAGTCTCTGCAGGGAGAAAGGCACTGAAAGTCTGTGGATCCCTTATGCCTGTGCATAGGCAAAGGAGCTGGCTTAGGGAGCTGGCAGTTTATTTTTTCCCCTGTTTGTTAATTTATTCATTCTCCAAGGCAGGGAGAATGGCTCTGGGCATGTGAAAGATCCTAGTTCCCGCCCAGGGGACTCAGTAATTGCTGAGGCTGGTCTGGGACCCAGTGCAGAGCAGGGAGCGGGGAGGTAAATGGGAGAGAAGTTTTTCCCTAAGGGTGGTGTTTTTGATCTACACAGTAGGCCATACACAAATACTTATGTTTCGCTGATCTAGGGCTGCTTCTCACTGGTTCCGGGTGGCCATGTAGACTTTCTGGCACTGGGTCTCTCCCAGTGTGGAAAATTCACCTCCTGAGCACCACCACTTGCCTGCCTCACCACTCACCCCCAAGCTGATCAGGTCTGAAGGGCTCAGGCTCTCACCAGGTCAGGTCTGGTACCTCCTTGCTGCTTCTGATCCATCGCTCCCTCCCCCTGCCACTCAGTCCGGTTCCTCAACTCTGCCTTTGATGTTCAAGGTTTCCAGATTGCCATATATAATCGATTCATTTGTTTTTTTGGGTCTTTGTTGTAAGAGGCTCCACCAGAAACATCTGACTATTCCGCCATCTTGGCCCAGCTCTCGGAAACTCCCTTTCAACTGATTGAGTACTCACAGAAAATCCTATTATGGGGGTGATCACATATAAACACTGAGAATTACAGCCCAGCCAAGTTGATACACAATCTTAACCATCACAGTGGCCCAAAACCATTGCTGTCAAATTGATGCTGGCTCATAGTGACCCTACAGGACACGGTGAACTGCCCCGTAGGGTTTTCAAGGCTGAAATCTTTACGGAAGTAGACTGCCACATCTTTCTTTTGCAGAGTGGCTGTTGAGTTCGAACTGCCAAACTTTTGGTTAGAAACCGAGTGCTGTAACCACTGTACCACCAGTGCTACATATATATATGTATCAACCTCCCTCCAGCTATAAATCCTTGAAGTTGTGAATAACTTATATGTACACAAAGGAAATCCATACAATAGACTTTGCAAATACTGTGGAAAACATGGTGCAGAACAATGGAAAATAAACATTGTCTCCAAAAGTCAAGGTACGTATATAACAGTGAAATTAGCGAGAAGAACGCTTTATATACATTTAAAGTTTCTGCTATAAGATTAGAGAGTAAATGTGATCTTAATAAAGCTTGAACAGAAAACCCAAATTAGTGGATATAAAAAGGAGAGACAGCAAGATTAGATAAAAAGGGAGTTGAGGGAGCTAAGGAAAGATTCCAAGGAGATTAAAAATTCACTGGTAGAATTTAAGTTGACTGTGCAGACAAATCAGTGGTATGGTAGGGAATGTTGAATTTACCCTGTAAGCAGAGAATAAAAACAAGAAAATATACAAATAATGTTACGTTTGAAACATATCCACTTCGTATGTAAAGTAAAAAAGACACCAGTTGGAAAAGGAGCAAAACTCAAAACCATAATTTTTTTTTTAACCTAAGAGTTTTAAATTAAAGAATTAAGCCTAATCTAAGAATAATCATAGAAAAGAAAACCACTCTTAAATCCATCTGGCAACATTTTTAAATTATAGTGAAAGGAGTAAACACTCAAGCAGAAGAATCATGTTATCTTTAAGGGAACATAAATCAGAATGGCCTCAGCTTTGTCTACAATAGTAAACTTCCAAAAGACAATGGAGAAATATATATAGAATTTTGAGGGGAGTAGATTGATTTAAGAGTTACATGTTTAACTGATAATGTCTTTCATGTATAAAAGGAACATAAGAATATTCTCAGATTTTCAAGAGCTCAGAAAATGTTTCCCAAACCTCTAGAAAAAAATTTTATGAAGATATATGTACTTCATAAAACCAGCTGAAAGATAAATTTTTAAAAAAATCTCTCCAACCACTTCACTAAACGGCTGTGACCTCCATGATGTTAAATCCAGTTGTCAATTTTCAGTCTTCATTTTACTTAGTTTATCAATGGCAATTGAGACAATTATGTCCTTCTTGAACATAATTTTCAGTGATTTCTAGAACACCCTTGGTGATTCACTGACTTCACTAACTGGGACTGCTCCTTTTCAGTTTCCTTGCCTGGTTTTTCCTCATATTTCCAACTTCTACACTCACTCATTGGTGATCTCAGCTATTGTATAGCTTTAAATACTAGGAAGCAAATAACTCTCAGATTTGTATCTCCAGGACACCAGTGTTCATTGCAGCACTATGAAATGTGGAAACCTAAATGCCCATCAATAGGTGAATGGATAAATAAAATATGGTACATACATACAGTGGAATACTACTCAGCCAATAAAAGAAATAAAGTCTTGATACATGCTACCATATGGATGGAGCTTGAAGACAGTATTCTCAGTGAAATAAGTCAATCACAAAAGGACAAATATTGTGTGACCTCACTTATATAAAAAGACAAGAAAAAGCAAATGTATAGTGACTAGTTTCTTTGTGGTTACCAGGGATGGGAGGGAGGGGGGAAAGGGGATAATTGCTTATGAAGTGCTGAGTTTCGGTTTATGATGATGGAAAAACTGCATTAATTAAGGATAGAGTTGCACAGCTGATTGTTGTAAGTGCCGTCATAAGTTGTATACCTGCAAAAAGTTCAGCTGGCAATAGTTATATGATAGACATATTTACAACAATGGGAAAAAAATAGTAGCTGCTGTTGCTGTGTACAAACAAACACCACATGGATTTGGTCCCTTGGTTTGGAGGTTTAGGGTCATGGTTTCATGGGATAACCCATTTAATTGGCCTATTTTGTTGCATAGTTTCTGGTGTCTTAAAGGTTTGCAAGAGGCCATCCAAGGCACAATAGTTGGTCTCTGCCTGGAGCAAAAAGGAAGGAGAGTCAGGAATAGGAGGAAGAAATGGAATGTGTGGCTAATTGCTTCCATGAACAACTGCCTCCTTTACCATGAGACCAGAAGAACTGGATGGTGCCCAGCTACCACTACTGAACATTTTGATCAAATTTTCTATAGAAAAATCCTGCTGAAAAGTGGGGTAATGCAGAATAGAATTTCCAATTCTCATGGGCTCCAGACTTTCTGGAGCCATGGACGCTAGATGAACCCCTGAAATTATCACCCTGAGATAAATCTTTAAACCTTAAACTAAAACTATCCCCTGAAGTCTTCTTAAAACCAGACAGTAGTTTAGCTTAAATAGTAAAAAAGTTCTACCTTAAGCATTCATGCTTTTTTAAGAACTATCTATATGGGATCAAATCAACAACAGCAACTTGAAAGATTAGATAGGAAACTCAGAGGGCTATGAGTTTATGTTAATGGGGGGAGGAACAACTCAGAAAAGGAGGATGAGAATGGTTACACAACTCGAAGAATGTAATCAGTGTCACTGAATTGTTCACATAGAAACTGTTAAATTGGTGTATGTTTTGCTGTGTATGTTTGTATATTAACAATAACAACAACAAAATAAATAAAATTTAATAAAAAAAACAATTTATATCTGTAGCCTAGACTTTTTCCCTGAATGCCAGACTTACCTAGCCATCTTTCTGTTTAACATTTCTACTTAGATGTTTAGTTGGCATTTTCAGTTTAACATGTTTAAACCAATGTATTGCTTTCCATCAGACCCTCACCACCTGCCCACCCAAAGCAGCTCTTTTTGCAGTCTTGCCTATGTAAATAAATGCTAACTTTAGTCTTCCAGTTCCTGAGGACAAAATGATAACTCCTGACTAAGAGTCATCATTCACTTCTCTCTTCCTCTTACACCGTATAACCAATCCATCAACAGATCTTTTAGTTCTACCTTCAAAATATATTCAGAATCTGACACTTTCTATGACTTTGATCACTGCCATCCAGTTTTAACCTATTATCATCCTTTTTTCTGGATTGTTAAGTAACTTCCTATGTGGTCTCCTGGCTTGCACCCTTGTCCTGCTAGTCTGTTCTTGACAGTGGAGCTAGAGACATCTTTTTCAAAGTTAGATCATATCATTCATTTCTCTGCTGAAAACCATCCAGTGGTTTTCTACTCAGGGTAAAAATTCATAGTTTTTATAATGACCTGAAAGACCCTACACAACATGGCACCATCTTTCATCTCTTAATGCACTTCTTATCCACATCAGTTTATTTGCTGTACCTTGAACAAACTAAGCCTGCTTCTGTTGTAATGCCTTTCTATGTCTTTTTCCCTCTGCTTGGAAAGTTATTTTTCCCATATGTCTGCATGGCATATTTTTTCACTTTTTCTAGGTCTTTACTCAAATACCATGTTAACAGTAACTCTTTGCAACTATTCCTAGAACTTCTTGTATTCCTTGCCTGCACTATTTTTCTCCATAATGCTTATCACAGTTATATATACCATGGGTCTGCAGGCCAAGGCCAGTGAGCTAAATCTGACCTAGCTCCTATTTTTGTAAATTTTTTTTTTTTTTTAATACAGCTACACCAACTTCTTTGCATATTGAATATGGCTGCTTTCTCACTACAGTGGAAAAGTGAATAGCTGTGGCAGAGATGCCGGCCAGGTCTGCAAAGGCTAAAATATTTACTATTTTGTCCTTTACAGAAAAAATGTGCAGACTCTGATATATACTATATATTTGGTTCTTTGTCTGTTGCTTGTCTCTCCCCTCTAGAAAGTAAGCCCTGTAAGTGCAGGTTTTTTTTTTTTTTTTTCATGCTGTGTCCCTAGCAGCGTGAATAGTACCTCGCACATAATAAGTACCCAGTGAGTATTCCTGGAACAAATAAAACATTGAACGAAAGAAAGTACATGGCTGTTGTGTATAATTAAAGAGTATATTGAAAGGTTTTAGGTTTTAAAGGTAAAAATGCCTCTAGATTATCCGCTTTGTTATGTACCATTATCATCTAAAAAATATTAATATGCTTTCGGTTAAGCATTGTCTTAGTTATCTAGTGCTGCTATAACAGAAATACCATAAATGGATGGCCTTAACAAACAGAAATTTATTTTCTCACAGTTTAGGAGGCTAGAAGTCTGAATTCAGAGCTCTGGCTCTAGAGGAAGGCTTTCTGTCTGTTGGCTCTGGGAGAAGGTCCTTGTCTCTTCAGCTCCTGCTTCCTGGTTCCATAGAGATCTCCATGTGCCTTGGCATCTATCTTACCTCATCTCTGCTGTGCTCGTTTTATCTCTTTTATATCTTAAACAAAATTGACCCAAGATCCTGCCTCATGAATATAACAAAGACAGTCCGTTCCCAAATAGGATTATAACCACAAGCATAGAATTTAGGATTTACAACACGTATTTTTGGAGGACATGATTCAGTCCATAACATTCCACCCTTTGGTTCCCCAAAATCATATCCTTGCCACATGCAAAACACATTCACACCATCACATCATCCCAAAAGTCTTAACTCCAAGTCCAAAATCTCATCTTCTGAATTATCTAAATCAAATATGAGTGAGACTTTAGGCATATTCTATCCTGGAGCTAAGTTCCTCTTCATCTGTGAACCTGTGAAATCTAGAGTAAAAATTATATAATTCCAAAGAACAATGGTGGAACAGGCACAAGGTAGACATTTCCATTACAAATGAGAGAAATTGGAGGGAAAGAAGGGATAACATGCACCAAGTAGGTCCAAAACCCAGAAGAAAAATTTACATTAGCTCTCAAGTCCTGAAAATAATCCTCTCTTCTTTGGGAACATCTGGGCAATGGCTGTGCCCTCCAGACTCTGGGTGTTGGCCATGCCCTCTAGATTCTGGGTGGAGGCTGCTAGGCCCTGGGCTTCTGCTCCACTTTCCAGGCCCTCTGGGATGGCAGCTCTTCTCCCTCACCTTTATGGAGCCCCATTCTCCTAGTCCTTCTGAGTGGCAACTCCACCCCTTAGCCCCATTCTTCTTTCCCTTGGCATGGCAGCCCCACCCCCTCAGCTTTGGGCAGTGGCCCCATTTCCCTGCCGTCTTAACAGCAGCCCCACACCTTGGATCTGAGTTGGTGAAGATCTGACTCTTTGAAACCTAGGAGGAAGTGGCCCCGTCCTTTGAGATCCAGGAGACCATGGCCCCACCCTTGAAACTGAAAAGGCCCTGCTTCCCATGTTCTTTCAACAGCTCTGCTGATCTCCAAGCTGCTCCAGGGATGGTCCTTTCCTTAGAGGACAAAGATGTAGCTCCTTTGGCCTGTTTCTTGTCTGTAGAATTCCAAGAGGCAGACAATGTTCTTTCCTTTCATTCTCTTACTAGTCTATCTTACTCTGGAAGCTCAGCTGAAACCTGTCCGCCATGAGTGACCCTCCTGGTATTTGAATACCGGTGACATAGCTTCCAGCATCATAGCAACATGCAACCCCCCACAGTACAATAAACTGACAGATGCGTGGAGGATGATACTATACATCGAAAATGCAAAAGACTCCGTGAGAAAACTACTGGAATTAATAGGAATTTTCAGCAGCGTAGCAGGATACAAGATAAACATACAAAAATCAGTTGGATTCCTATATACCAGTAAAGAAAACTATGAAAAGGAAATCAGGAAAACAATACCATTTATGATAGCCCCTAAAAAAATAAAATAGGAATAAATCTCACCAGGGATGTAAAAGATCTATACAAAGAAAAGTATAAAACACTAATATAAGAAACCAAAAGAGACCTACATAAATGGAAAAACATACCATGCTCATGGATAGGTAGACTTAACATTGTGAGTATGTGAATTCTACCGAGAGCAATCTACAAATACAATGTAATACCACTCCAGATATCAACAGCATTATTTAAAGAGATGGAAAAACTAATCATTAATTTTAAATGGAAAAGGAAGAGGACCTAGATAAGTAAAGCGTTATTAAAGAAGAAGAATAAAGTTGGAGAACTTACACTACCTGACCTCAGGACCTACTGTACTGCTATGGTAGTCAAAATAGCCTGATACTTGTGCAACGACAGACACATTGACCAGTGGAACAGGATTGAGAACCCAGATGTAAATCCATCCACCTATGGTCACCTGATCTTCAACAAAGGCCCACAGTCCATCAAATGGGGAAAAGACTGTCTTTTTAACCAATGTGTGCAAAAATATGAAACAGGACCCATACCTCACACCATACACAAAAACTAATTCAAAGTGGATCAAAGACCTAAATATAAAACCCAAAACTATAAAGATCATAAAGGAGAAAATGGAGTCCGCTCTAGAGGTCCTAATACATGGCATTAACAGGATACAAACTGTAACTAACAATTCACAAACACCAGACAATAAGCTAGATAACCTGGATCTTCTAAAAAGTAAACACTTATGTTCATCAAAAGACCACCAAAAGAGTAAAAAGAGAACATACAGACTGGGAAAAAATTTTGGGCTATGACAAATATGACAAAGGTCTAATCTCTAAGATCTACAGGAAAATCCAACACCTCTACAACAAAAAGACAAATAATCCAATTAAATATCGGGCAAAGGATATGATCAGACATTTCACCAAAGAAGACATTCAAGGGGGTAAGAGACATATGCGGAAAAGCTTGTGATCACTGGCCATTAGAGAAGTGCAAATCAAAACCACAATGAGATACCATCTCACCCCGACATTACCGGTGTGAATAAAAAAAAAAAAGAAAATAACAGATGTTGGAGAGTCTGGGAGAAGATTGGAACTCTTATGCACTGGGGGTGGGAACGCAAAATGGTACAACCATTTTGGAAAACGATGTGGTGCTTCCTTAGAAAGCTAGAAGTAGAAATACTGTGTGAGCCAGCAATCCCACTTTTAGGAATATATCCTGGTGAAGTAAGAGCCTTCACATGAATAGACATATGCGCACCTATGTTCACTGCAGCATTGTTCACAATAGCAAAAAGATGCAAATGACATAAGTGCCCATTTGAGAGATGAATGGATAAAAAACCTATGGTACGTATACACAATGGAATAGTACTCAACGATAAAGAACAATGATCAATCTGCGAATTACCTTCCAACATGGATGAAGCTGGAGAACATTATGCTGAGTGAAATAAGTCAATCACAAAAAGACAAATACTGTATGTGACCATTACTATAAAACCTCATGAAAAGGTTTACACACAAAAAGAAACAATCTTTGATGGTTACTAGGGAGGGGAGGGGTGGTGATGGAAAATACTAACTAGACAATAGACGAGAGAGAACTTTGGTGAAAGGGAAGACAGTACACTATATTGGGAAAGCCTGTGTAATTTAACCAAGGGAAGGTCACGGAAGCTCCATAGACACATCCAGACTCTCCGAGGGACTGAATTCTAGGCTGAGGGCTATGGGGACCATGGTCTCAGGGAACATCTCAGCTGGCATGACATAGTTTATACGGAAAATGTTCTGCATTCTACTTTGGTAAGTAGTGTCTGGGGTCTTCAAAGCTTGTAAACGGCCATCTAAGATACTCCACTGGTCTCACTCCTTCAGGAGCAAGGGAGAATGAAGAAAACCAATGACCCAAGGGAAAGATTAGTCCAAAGGACTAATGGACCACAAGTACCACAGCCTCTACAGACTGAAGCCAGTACAACTAGATGGTGCCCGGCTATCAGCACCGCCTGCTCTTATAGGAATCACAATAGAGGGTCCTGGACAGAGCCGAAGAAAAATGTAGAACAAAATTCTAATTTTCAAAAATAAAAAATAAAAAAAAGACCGGACTTACTGGTCTGATGGAGACTGCAGAAACCCCGAGACTGTGGCCTCTGAATACCCTTTTAGATCAATACTGAAGTCACTCCTGAGACTCTCCCTTCAGCTAAAGGTTAGACAGGCCAATAAAATAAAATGAGACCAAATGGGCACACCAGCCCAGGGGCAAGGACAAGAAGGCAGGAGGGGAAAGGAAAGCTGGTAAGGGGGAACCCGAGGTCAAGAAGGGGAGAGTGTTGACATGTCGTGAGGTTGGCAACCAGTGTCACAAAAGAATTTGTGTATTAATTGTTTAATGAGAAACTAGTTTGCTCTGTAATGCTTCATCCAAAATACAATTAAAAAGCAAAACAAACAAAAATACTAGGTCCCAGCATTTTGCCCATTACTTTTCTTCCAAGAACTTTATGGTTTTAGCTACAACATTTAGGCCATTTTCAGTTGGTTTTTGTGTATAATGTGAGGTATCAGTCCTGCTGAATTTTTCTGCATGTGGAAATCCAGTGTTGCCAGCACCATTTGTGGAGGAGACTGTTCCTTCCCCTTGAATGAACTTAGCATCCCTGTCAAAAATCAGTTGTCCACGGATGTATAGATTTATTCCTGGGCTCTCAATTCTATTCCATTGGTCTATGTATCCATCATAAAGCCAGTTTTAGGCTACTTTGATTACTATAGTTGTATTGCATATTTTGAAATTGGGAATTTTGAGGCCTCCTGCTTTGTTCTTTAAAATTGCATTGGTTAATCTGGGTCTCTTCCCTTTCTATGTACAATTGAGGATTAGTTTTCCATTTCTGTAAAGAATGCCATTGGAATTTTGATCTGGATTGCATTGATTCTATAGATCACTTTGGGTAGTATTAATATTTTCACAATATTAAGTCTTCCAATCCATGAGCACAGATTATTTTTCCATTTATTTGGGTCTCTTCTAGTCTCTTGCAGCAGTGTTTTATAGTTTTGTTGTATAAATCTTTTACAGCCCTGGTTGTGTTTATTCCTAGGTATTTTATTTCTTTAGTTGCTATTGTAAATGATATTGTTTTCTTGATTTCCTTTTCCGATTTCTCCTTGATGGCTTGTGGAAACAATTGATTTTTGTGTGTTAATCTGTACCCTGCAACTTCGCTGGGTTCTTCTATTAGTTCCAGCAGTTTTCATGTGGATTCTTTGGGATTTTCTATGTATAGGATCATGTCATCTGCGAGTAGAGAGTTTTACTTCTTCCTTTCCAATTTGGATAACTTTTATTTCTTTTTCTTGCCTTATTGCTCTGGCTAGGACTTCTAGTATCTTATTATCCCTGTTTCAATCCTGTTCTCAAGGGAAAGGCTCTCAATGTTTCCCCATTGAGTATAATGTTGGCAGTTGGTTTTTCATAGATGCTCTTAATCATGTTAAGGAATTTCTATTCTGTTCCTGTCTCGTTGAGAGTTTTTATCAGGAAAGCGTGTTGGATTTTATCAAATGCCTTTTCTGTGTCTATTGAGATGATCTTGTGGTTCATTTTCTTTGTTCTGTTGAGTGGTGTATTACATTGATTTTCTAATGTTGAACCATCCTTGCATTCCTGGAATAAATCTCACCTCATCATGGTGTATAATTCTTTTATTATATTCCTGGATTCTGTTCACTAGGATTTTGTTGAGAACTGTTGCATCTATATTCATGAGGGATATTGGTCCATCGTTTTCTTGTAATATCTTAGTCTGGCTTTGGAATCAGGGTAACGCTGGCTTCATAAAGTGATATAGGGAGTATTCCTTCCTCTTCTATGTTTTGGAAGAGTTTGAGTAGGATTAGTGTCAGTTCTTCTCTGGATATTTGGTAAAATTCCTCGGTTAAGCTGTGTGTTCCAGGCCTTTTTTTTGTTGGGAGGTTTTCTTGTTCTTTTTTAATCACTGAAAATCCATGCTAATGGGGAAGAGATTTTTTTATTTGAATAATGATTATTTTCTGATTAGTGATTATTATGTGAGTCAGAAAGTTTTCCGGAAAAAGTGTAGTTGGCATACTGACAGAGTAGCAGCTATAGGAAAAGGGAGAACATTATTGCACTAAAGAGATTGCACTTGAATATTAATTTTCACACTGCATTATTTCCAGACCACACTTGTCCGTAAACAGTGTGAATTCTGATCTTGATTCAGTTGTTAAAGGAACTAGTGAAAATTGTGTTCATGATTGAGTTTTGGTCCCTTGAGTGTACGTTTTTCAGAATGCTGTGAAAATAAATGGGTAGTGAATATAGAACTCTGATTTTCCAACATGAAATATGCTGGCTGTTGAGGGGGAGTGTAGTCATATGAATTTTTTGAAATCAGACATCAGATAAAAACATTTCTTCATAATCCTAAAAAAGATCATTTTTATAATTTCAGAGGCTTGCTCAAATAGCATGTCTCTGTACCTTGAGTAGTTTGAAACTATTTTTGAGAGCTAAATTGCTCTGCATTTTAATGCTAAAGATAATAAATCAGGAAAACTATAATTCAAAGAAGGCTTAATCACTATGAGATGGAATTTTTCACACATTGAGAATATGCATTCTCCTTCCCCCATCTTCACCCAGAATTCACTCATTTTCTTTTTTTTCAATGTTTTTGGTATATTCATGGATATGTACAATCATCACGGCATTTTCAATTTTAAAACATTTTTATCACCTCAAGGAGAAACTCTATATGGGTGATGAAAAACTTTTAGAAATGGGTAGTGGTGATGATTGTACCACATGTGAATATAATTAATGTCACTGAACTGTACACTTAAAAAAGGCTAAAATGGCAAATTTTCTTTTATGTGTGTGTGTGTATAACCCCGGTAGTAAAAAATAAAAAAGAAACTCTGTACCCTTTAGCTATCACCCCCCCCCCCCACACACACACACCCCCTCATCCCCAGTCCTTAAGCAACTACTAATTTTCTTTCTGTCTCTATAGATTTCCCTATTCTGGACTTTCATATAAATGGAATCACATAGTATCTGGTCTTTTGTTACTGGCTTTTTCACTAGCATTATGCTTTCAGACTTCATCCATGTTGTAGCATGTATCAGTACTTCATTTGTCTGTATGGCTGAATATGTTCCAACTCATTTTACTTTGAATTTCTCTATTAGAGTATTTATCACATTATATCAGGTACTTTGGGGTGTGAATTTCTCCCAAGTAGACTGTGCACTCCTTAAGTGTTAGCAGTTGTGCTCTCTCGCCAACAATGGAATGCTGGTAAATGTTTAACAACAAACTTTCCAGGAATCAAAATGTATGCTTGTGTATACATACATAAGCTTATGCATTTTACTGATATATCTATAGCACATGATTTGCAAGTAATAATAAAGTATACAATACTCTTTATTATAAAATCCCAATAGCCAGTTGATTCTCACAGAAAACTTGAGTTAATTTTTGCCAAACTTTTATGTCCGTAGTCCTATCTGTAGCCAACATATGGTTGCAGTTGTTGAATGAATGTTGTTCGGACATAAATGTTGGTTGATATTTTTACTTAAGTAAATGAGTAAGATGAAAGTGAAATGACAGAAACATATGTTGGAACTTTCGTCAATGACGTGAGTGACTTCTTTGCTAAAACTGATGCTATTCTTTGAATATCGGAAGAATATTTCTCCTTTTTTTTCTCGGTGCTGTTTTTACCGTTGTTTAATTTGCATTGTTAACATTTTTTCATCGTTATCTTAAGTCTAGACTATGAACAAAACATTGAGTCATGCTCTGATTTGTAGTATTTTTCAATTTCCATGGTATAAACATTCCTACCATGGCCTAATTCAAGCTACTAACGTGCCATAACTGAACACACAGTTGTGAAGAGATGGGCAGTAACATCACTATGTAGTATTTTTGCCATATTACAATAGACATAAACTCAGGAGCATAGATAATATAATAAACTAAAAAGTGATGAGTTTTGAGTATTTGTTAGTATGATTTAATTGTACATTTTTTAATATTTATTTTTTTAGTAATGACTATGTTTAGCAGGTCTTGCAAAATTCCTGTAAATTCAACATTTTGACTCTAACAAGCTGATGCAAGTCGGGTTTTGCACATTGTTGCCCCTGTAATGGTGCTGTGCATGATCTGTGCAGTCTTATGTGGCTGACCTGCATGACCAATAAACTGTTAATTGAGGTCATTTAATCAACTTAATTATATTCATCATTATACCCTTGGCTTTCATGGAGGATTGATATGGGAAAGACCATGCAAATGATGTTGATGCATTTATTGTAAAATTACTTCAAAAACTTTCTCTGAATGTTACTTCAAATTTTTTTGTGAATTTGTTTTTCTTAATGAATTGGTAGGTTTCTTACTTACCAGATAAGGCAAATGGTATCATATTCCCTCTTTGTTTTGTCTGCTGTGAAACTCACAGGTAAATTGTATTCCTATCAGAATAACTTAGTTCTGGTCAATGATTTTGATTTTAAACTTTTTTCTTTTTAAAAAGGTGAAATCTTATGTTAAAATCTTATGAGATACACTAACATATATACATACATACATATACAATATCAGATTTCTTATACAAGTAAGTTCTTGATTTTTTAAAATTTATCAGTTTTCAAAATAATGAGTTGCTTCCCTAGCATCTTTCAAAGGTGAACAATTTTTTTTGTTATTTTTCTCTTTTTTTTTAAAGTATCTGTATACACTCATGTACTTAAATATATATGTTATGTTTCAATCCATTGTAGCTATTATTCTTAATGATTCTCATGTTGTCTTGTTTTTGGCTAATGCAGTCTACTTCAAGTTGGCCTCTTTAAGTTGGCTCTCAAGTTCTTTTGACGTAACTCCAATAATCTTTTATTGTTTCTGTGCTTAATGGTATCATAAGGGTGTTATAGGCTCATCTGGAACATTTCCTGTCCCAAACCTGGTATCAGCCATTTCGTCAATGAATTCTTTTCAGGGGCAAATGGTGTTTAGAGTCCATAATCTGGGTACTATGGGTGCACACTTGTTGGTACTGCACTGGTCACTTCTTTTAGGTATTTGGAGTGGACAGAACTAAATATGTATTTTTGAATATAAAATATGTAATGAGTTTATTATAATAGTTCAAATTCAAGATCACTGAGTTTTAATGTAACTCATTGATTTTATATCCACTTCTTTTTTGTCCCACACCAAAAATTCATTTCCCTAAAATACCGACTTAATTATTCATTGGCTTTTTCTCAGACTGTGCATGCTACAACATTAAAACACCACCACCAATAATACCACAGAAATTTGGCTATAGATAACAGTTTAAGCTCTTGTTTTGTTGTTGCTTGAAGTTCTTTTCCTTTGGTTATATCCTACGAAGGAATATGCTGTTAAATTACTGTTTTAAAGTCACTTGGAATAGTTACTTTCTGTGTGGTTATACAAACTCCATACACAATTAAGTTCATTTGTTTCATTTATCTTTCATTTTTGTGGAATTGCTTTTTAAAATTTAATTTTGTTTTATTATTATGTAAATTATCTTACATGGTTCCAAAATCATGTCTGTAAAGCAAGTTTTATGAGAAACCTACCTACAATTCCTTGACTAACCTGTTCCCTTCCTCCCCTTATAGGTAATCATGTTTTTTAACATTTTGATTTATCCTTTAATTTAAAAAATAGGTATATATATATAGATGAATAGAGGCATACCATATACACTTTTCTCTACTTTGCTTTTTTCAATTAACACTATATACTGGACATTATGTCTAAGTACTACGTACTACATACATTTCTCATTCCTTTTTTACAATTGCATAGTATTCCACTTGTGTGGGTGTACCATAGTTAATTCCCTATGATGTACATTTGAGTTATTTCCAGCCTTTTGTTATATCAAATGTGATTCAATGAACAGCTTCCTGTATACCTCTTTTCATATTTTTGTCAGTGTTGGTCAGGTTCTTAAAACAGTGATTTGCTAGTCAAAAATAAATATATATGTAACTTTGCTAGATACTCCCAAATTCTCCCTTGTTGAAGTTTTACAGTCCATTTTGCACACCAACAAGCAATATGTAAGAATGTCCTTTCTCCCACCAAAAGACTGTGTTGTGAAACTTGGAGTTTTGCCAGTCTGATGGGTGAAAAATAGTATCTCAGTGATCCTTAATGTGCATTTCTCTTATTATGAGCAAGGTTGAGCATGTTTTTATTTAAGGCATATTTGCATTTCTTTTTCTGTAAAATGCCTGTTCATATCTCTTTTCATCTTGCTATTAGCTTGTTGGTCTTTTTCTTCTCTATTTTTAGAAAATACATATTAATTAAATTACCTCTTATGTAAATTGCAACTATTTTTTCCATTTGTCATTTGTTCTTTTACTTTGCTTATTTTTTTAGCATACAAAAAGTTTTAATTTTATGTAGTCATATTTACCAATATTTTACCTTATTGCATCTGTATTTGATATTGCTAGGAAAATTTTCCCTACTCTCCAATTACAGAGGAATTTACCCATGTTTTCTCCTGTACTTGTATGGTTCAATATTTTATATTTATGTCTGATCTTTTAGAACTTATTCACAGAACAGATCCAGTTTTATCCTTTTTCTTATGATTATCCAGCCATCCCAATACTGCCTATTTAAAAAAAGTATGTAAAAGTATTCCTCTTCCTCACTGCTTTGAGATACAGCCCTTATCTATATATAAATTTTCATATGTACTTGGGTCAGTTTCTCAATTTTCTTTTGTGTTCTATTAGTTTTTCTATTCATGTGCCAACTGTTAAATTGTAAAGGCTTTATAAAATGTTTAAATACCTGATGCAACTGGCCCCTGCCTCAGTGTTCTTCTTTTGCAGAATTTTCTTGCCTTTTCTTATTTGATTTTCCAAATGAACTTTATAATCAACTTGTGCTTATAGCAGTGTTCTTAATCAGAGTTGTGCATCAGAAACACCTGTAGAGTTTAAAAACAAAAAACTCGGCCCCCACCCCAGACTTAGCAAATCTCTGAGCATTGGACCTGGGTGTGCACATTTTGAAAAAGCTCTCTAATTGATTATGATAATTGCATTTAAGAAAAAAAGGGCTATAAAGTGTAAAATTCAAGTTCTATTTCCAAACTTCCTTATGATTTGTTTTCCCTGTTGTATTCTGGACGTTAGTTAATGATTTCACCATTTACCCAGTTTCCTGAGTATAACTCCCTCTAGTCGTCCTTCACTTCTTCCTCTCTCTTAGCTCTTTCTATGTTCAGTTAATCACCAAAGCCAAATTTTTTTACCTCAAACATCTGGCTCCAAACCTCCAGTGCCACTGTCTTTCACCATCTCTCTCATGGATTGTTGCAGCAGGCTCAAAGCTGATTGATATCTCTTCATACTACAGTCCATCATTAGCACTGTTTTCATAATTATTGTTTCCTCAAAACAAGGTTGATCATGTCACTCCTTTGCTAACCTTCACTGGTTCTCAGGATAAATTCAACCACCTTACCTTGGTGTGGTTAGTGGTCCCAGCCTCCTTTTCTGGCCTTTATCCTTCTCATTCCAAACCCCACACTGCATATTCCTGTTACACTGCATTTCTCATAGTGGATGGACACCAGAACTAAGAGCTCCGTGTATTTATGATTATGGTTTTCTTCACTTAAATGTCCCCCTCTCCCCCTTCTTGGCTTGGTGAACTCTCAGTTTTTGTGATGCAGTTCAAATGGCATCTCTTTGATAAAGCTGTTCTTAGTCTCCTAGTCAGAATTGGAGCCCCATCCTCATTATTCTCACATAACTTTATTATTTGTATCTTTACAATGTGATTTGTATGAGTCTCTAATCTCTCAGGAATTTCACACTTTCAGCATCAACCAGAAGGTAAGCTTTTCATGTTTTTCCAGCCTCTAGCACGATGCATAACATATAGCAAGCACTCCAATGTTTGTTCAATGAGTAGAAACAAATAAAGCTTCATTAGTTTGCACTGAATGAAACAGAAACAAGACTTGACAGTGGCCAGCTTGTTCTACTATTGAGATCTCTTATACTTCTGCTTTTTTGTAGTCATCGTTCCTAGACTTTGTTCTCTGTACATAGCAATTCACTCTTTAAGGAACCATGTACAATACCCATAGTAGTAAATTAGGTATCTATCCATCATTTATCTACCTGTTTAAGAAATTCTATCTTGGTTTTAAAAACAGATGCTGTTTTAGAGAAGAAAGTGCAATAATTTAGTCCACAGTAGTGGCCTAATTAGTCTGTTGGATTGGTGTATATCATATATAGAATGTTACAATTATCAGTAAAATTGGAAAAGATCTGCTTGATTATTCTTTTGCAGTTCCATACATGATGCGGTACTAATTTAAATGATGATCTTGGGTAGAAGACTTAAGTATAGGATCCAAATTAGTTTATAACTTTAACAATTATTTTCTCTGCTTTCCCCCCCTCAATTCTGTTGTAATCTCTAAAATGATCAAATGTGATAGCATGAAGAAAGGGAGGGAGTCATTAAAAAATATGACTTAAGCACAAATTGTCTTTATTAAGAAACTATCAAATAATTGGAGTAGGCAAGTTTAAAATGTATAATTTGCCATTATTTTTTAAAAATTAGTTTAAAAGTATAGATTACATTGGATAATTAATATATTTGAATTACCAAATAACCTCAGGTTATTAAAGATATATTTTAATATAAAAAGTAAAGCTTTTATTGAGTTATTATTGAAATAAAGAAATCTATCTTATAGATACCAACATACATGAGTTTTTCATTTACCAGTGACTTTATTATTGATTTCCATCTAACTTCATCTTTGTGAATGTCGCAAAAATATTTCCCATCAAGAGCCCTTGATGATAATAAAGATATTCTTTAAACATGTGTTTAAAAAGACACTAAGATCAAATTCTTCATTATCACCATTTTTATCTTATTCCAACCTTTTGAAGACATTAAGTTTCCCCCTTTTTTTGTTACTTCATTATAAAATCAAGGAAATGAAAATGTGTTGTATGTGGATTGAACTTGAAAAAAGATACATATATGTAACACACACACACGCATATATAGATAAAACTTTTGAATTACAGTTCTAAAATCACTCAGGAAGAACGATACAAACTTTTAATATGAGTTTTTCTATAATAGTTAATAACTTTCATTACATATGTCCCTTTTTTCCTGTTTATTGGGCATATTTCCACAATCTGAATTGATAAAGGAATGTTATTCTATCAGTTTTTTCCTCATAGGTTTCTTCTGTAAAAGTCAGGCAATGTAAAATGCATATCCTTATGAAACCCATTGTTTGGAAAATCAGTGTGCCATCTCCTAATCCAATATTATTAGAACCAAAAATCACACCATACTTTATATTGTTTAAAATATTTAAGTAAAGAATATATTCTTAATTATTCAAATTACAATGTGCCACTTTGTTAAGAGAAATATGTTTTAAGAGAATGCTTTACGAAAATTAAGACAACTTGAATCTAGCCCTTTTTTCTTAATGCTTTCAAAATTAAATATTTTCAGTAGTAACTCAAATCATTAGCAAAGTATCAATAATGTACTGTTTAAAATATTAAAATACTTTATTTGCCTATGGAAGTATCAGTGCATTTCATTGTTTACTTCCAAATGTTTTAAAATACTGTTTGAGTAATGATCACCATTACAGAAAAAGGCATTAACTTTTTTTGCATACTAGTTTGGTTGGAATAACTAAATGCTAGTGTTCATACTTACATTGTAGTCTATATTTTTCTTCTGGAGTATTATTAGTAAATTTTGAGATTGCAGAACTATTGACCCAGTCATACATGTTCAGAGCTTGGCCTCTGAGTTAATTAAATATGAGTTAATAATATATTATAAGGAAATTATTGTCCTTATTACAGTTATTAGGTAGTTACTCAAATTATAGCTTCAAAGGAATGCAGAGCATGGAAAACTCAGGATTAAATTATGCATTTGAACCTTAGGCCAGCTTTTACTGTAGAGACAGTTTGCTGCTAAGAGAGAAATTGTATGTCATTGAAATTAAATGCTTTTCTGGGGATGGAAGGTTCCAGTTTTTAATGAAATTACTGAGTGTGGTGTAGTGAAATGATTAAAATCAGTATTCCGGGAATGTGGCAGGGAAAAAAAATCAATAAGTGCTAGCACAGCTTTGCTGCTCAATGTGAATCCTGAGAATGAAATAAACTACTACAAAAATAATAATTAAAAACATATCAGCACATTAATTTATTTAGCATCAGTCTCCTGAGACATCATCTTCACTAATTTTTAGCATACATTTTACTATGTAATGAGCAGCCTTCTTTTCAGATATCCCTATTAGACAGGCAGTATTTCTGCCCTTCCCCCAGTGCTCCTGCACTGCAATCATTGTACTTGCACTTATTATGTTACAAATGACCGAGGTAAGGCTGACATTCTCAGTGCATGCAAAAAGACCTAGTCTGCCAAGCCTTTTTTTTTCCCCCTAATGAAGCAGCTTTGTGAAATCTCCCCATGTGTTAATACTAATGAAGATCCTCCAGCACAATTAAAATCACAGCCAGTGGCTGAGGAGGAAACATAAAACAATAGCATCTTTTAAGATACATTTACCCACATATATATGTATAAAATATATTTATATGGTCAAGTTATTCTCCTTTAACTTTTTCACTTGATCTTCATCATGAAAATTAAATTATGCAATTTTTAATTATATGAACTTTGAGAATTTAATGTGTTCGAGGGGAAAAAGCACTACCTCAATTAAATTATTTTAAAAATTACATACCTTCTTGGGTGATAAAATTTCCCAAGGTTAAGTCTTCTTATTTTTTTAATAATAATTTTTAGGAAGCTATTCTGGGGGAATGGAGTGCAGGAGGGAATGGAGTGTTGTAGTTTACCTTTATTTTAACTTGATTGGTTGCGGGAGGTGAGAACTGGATGGAAAAAAGTGGAAAGGTAAAAAACTGAGAAAGTTGGAAGACGTTCTAGGGGTAGACAAATAGCATACCGCGTGTAACGTTTAAAGATGGAGCAATGAACTACCAGTCTTGTTTTTTTTAAAAAGTGTTTAATTCCTACAGTTCTTTTACTTCTCAGAAATTGGGGGGGAAAAAAAAAAAACTACCAGCAAGATTTTTTTTTAGTTTTTACATATAGTTTAAGAAGTTTTTAACGGCGTTAATTTAATTTTTTTATTTTATTTTAACTCAGGTCATAAACATTACAGCTAGTTTAATCTGCCCGTGGAAGGGAAGTAGTAGCGTATTATCCCGGGACCATCTTGCGTCCTGCTTTTAATTTTGAGTTCCTAGTATCCTCGAATCCTCGGCATATTAATTTAGTTTGGCATGTAGACTTCCACCGAATCCTGAGTTTACGGGCACAAAACTTTGGGTGAAGGTGGTTAACCTATGCTCCCTATTCTCCAGTTTAACTTTTTTTTTTTTAAATTAAGTTTTCAATCCTGTTTCCTGCCCTCTTTTCCTTTAAAAGCAAAACAAAACATTTAACTTTCTTAACTTTTTTCTGGGAACGAACGGTGCAAACTTAAAGCTACAGTATTCTTGGAAGGAAGACGCACCCCCCTCCCTTGGCTCCTTTAGGAGCTAATAGGTCATTTATTTGGAACTGAAATGGTATAAACAATTCTCTCTTTTTTCCCTTGTTAACAGCAACTTTCATTGTTAGAGAGAGAGGAGAGAGAGAAGCCTTGTTGGTTGACGTCACTTGGTTCATGAAGCCTTCGCCTAGAAGTGAAGCTGCTGAACAAACCTTGAGAAGAATCATCTCCTGCTTCAATCTGCTGCTGGATAGGAACTAATCAGAGAGAGAGAGAGGCGGAAGACGGAGAAGGAAGGAGTCAAAGGCTTCCCCGATCACAAATCTCACCTCCACTCCAACTCTCTTTATACTTTTCTTGCAGAAATAGTAATAAGGAGGTGGTGGGCTTTCCAAAAACAAAAAATCGTAACCTTCAGCCGTCTGGGGGAGGCAAAAACCCCATCCACCGCAACTCTCAGTTCGAAAGTAAAGGTGAGTTAAAAATCCTCGGGTGTGAGGGGGGCGGGTGAAGATGAAAATTCCAAATGTTGTAACAGTTGGCTGAAACAGAAAAGGAGAAACTACGCTCCTGCGAGCGGGGAGACTCCGGAGTTGCTTATCTGCGGCACTCACCCTGCCCGCCTTACTCGCCCTGCCGTCGCTGTTTACTCTCGCTGATCGGTGGGTCTCTTTGTTGTGCTGGCTGGAAGGCTGGGGTGATTCTCAGGGTCCCGACTGGAGTTTGGGGGAGGAGGACGCGGAGATGTGCGGTCCTGGGTGGGAGGTGGGGGGAGTGCGATCTCAGGAGAATGTAAACTTTATTCCTAGCTGCCAGTGCGGGACTTCTGTCTAGTAGGGCCGCGCCGTGCCTCCCCAGCCTGGCCGCCGTCGCCGCCGCCGCGCTTTCTCCGGCCCGGGCAGGCGCTGCAGCCGCGAGTCCGCCTCCTTTGTGCCGGCCGCTCCGGCTTCGAGTCTCCTTCCTTCTCTTCGGCTTCTAGCGCTCAGGTCTCAGCCAACTGTTTTGCTTCTTGAAAAATCACATCTGGCACTATTGCGATCGCCGTTCCTACCCCAGAATATCCGCCCCCCCCACCCCCGCCGGGGTAGTTTCAAAATACCCCCCCCCCCCCCACCGTCCGCCTGCTGTTGCCTTGTTTTGCCTCCGCCCCCTCTTCCCTCGCGGACTCATTAGCTGCGTCTGCCAACCCCCCTTCCCAATTCGGCCCTCTTGCTCTCTGTGTTATCCTGGAGCGCTAGAGTTTACAGAAAATGAGCTGAGGTGGGGTGGCCAGGTGGGACGGGGAAAAGATCTGGGTACCTGGGAAGATCTGTGTCAGTACGCAGAAGGTTAGAGGAGCATTGCTTTTCCAACAGTAATGTCTGTGAATCGGTCTCCCATCTCTTAGTAGTTCTTCCCCGGGAATAACCGCCAGTTCTCAACTCTTCTGCTTTCCTCTTCCTTAATCTTGCCGCCCCCCCCCCCCCCTTTCCATTTCTCGGCTTCCCTTCCCTTAAAGCAGTTCCACGAACCCCAGCATTGGGATTTTGGAAAGCAAGTGTTTGAAGAGTCAGAGCTGGCCCTGCTGCTTGGAGATTTTCTCTGCTTTTCTCTCGCCCTCTGTATTTATCTTTTGTGTGTTGCTTCCTTATAAAGAGAGAAGCAGCTGCAGTCCTTGGCCGAGTTGTTGAAATTTATCCCTTTGTGTATATTACAATATCCTCCATTTTTTTCCCCTTGCCCTCTAAACAACGAGCGTTTCGCCATCTTGGGCAATTTTTATTCCCAAGTCTCTCTTTTTTATTTTTAAGGACGGGAAAGCAGACCTGGAAACGCAAAAAGTGTGTCTGCATAAGACTCAAAGTTTAAGGAATGTTAAGGGGGCCAGTGACGTCATGTAAACTCTACAGAGAAATTTTCTCAAAGAGTAATTTTTTTGCTTATTATTTTCCCTGTTTAAAAAGATTCTGTGACTTACAGGTTAACGATAAGTTGTGTTGCTTTTTTGTGTTCTCTCAAAATGAACCTTAATAGTCTGTACGTTTTATGTTTTGGTAACAGGTGGAAAATTACGTGCACAAAATGGTATAAACTTTTATTGTGGCATTTGGTATTCGCCTAGCTTCTTTCTACGTTTTTTTTTCTTTAAAGCTTTCAAATATTATTTTTAATCAACATATTCCCTTGCTTGTTTGCTCCACTCTTCGCTGGGGATTTTTTTTTGATCTGCTTTGTTCATGTTTATGTATATTTATTTTAGATTATCTGGCTCCCATTTTGTAATTAAATGTTCTATTTTTTACATATCTACGTTTCGAAAAGCTATAACCGAGTTTATTTAAATGGTTAACTGTTGAAAATACCCGAATACACCAGATATTTTTATTTAGTATGAGCTATGAACTCAAAAGCTTGGCAAAAAGTAGCTAGTACTTAAAATGTGGAATTGTTTTTAAAAGATATTTATAACCTCTGGCCATAAGCTTTCTGTTGGCCATTATGAACAGATAAACAATAGAAACTAGTGTTCTTTTAATTTGCTTCTCTAAAATAGTTTTCCACCTCACAAAAGTTCAGCTGGTCACATGACCAAACTTAATGATACACTGACTAGTATATAAATAAGAGGCACTGTAAATGGAATGGAAAAGTGGAATTCTGTCTCCTGTAGTCATTTTCAGGCAGCATATTTACATCTCTTCTAACAAGGACATGAAACTGTCTGTATTTAATTTGCATTCTCTTTGTCTTCTGGGTTGGGGAGAAACATTGACTACAGTTAACTCAAAAAAGCTAATAGAAGCAGTTCTGAATGCATTGAAAAAGTCTAACACATAAAAACTTCCGCTGTATGTGCTATGTTTTTATCTCTATAACAGCCTTCTTTGGTGTTATCTGCTATTTATCCAGGAATTTGCTTTATATAAAATGCTATATAGAAAGGTTGACTGAATTGAATGTCAGCCATTTATGTGAAATGTAGGTAGATGAAAAATGTTTAAATAGTTAAAAGCACATAGAACAGATGGTTCTAAATTATACATGCAACAAAGGACTAGAAGATTTGGCAGATTATAAATGGCGAGCAACAGAGGATAAGCAGTTTAAGAAAATGGTAGTTAAGTACATTTGATGTCTCACACCTCTTGTAAACACTCTACATATTATTGTCACAGTGCTGCATAATCAATAATTTAGACAACATTAAGGCACTTGTGTGTTTCAGATAGGAAAAAAGGTAAAATATTTCCAGTGTTTGAGATGAGTGGTTGAATGCAAAATTATTTTAAGCCTAGGATAAGTCTTTTTTTTTCCCCCTCTGGAAAAGAAGTTGTATTACTTTAAAAACAGGAAGTTATTTACAAGAGCTTAATATTGTTGTATTCATATAATGGTTTGGGGAGAAGTAGGAGTAGGTACATATTTTAAAATCCAGGGAATAGTATCTTTATTATTCTTGTATGTTGAACTGGTGCTGAGCAACAGCAACATTACTCTTTCAAATGTTAATTAAAATTATTTATAGAATATTCACTCTTGGAAATGCATTTATTAAAGTACTCTTGGCATCATTTACTAAGTACTTATTAAATGAAGGAAGGATATATTTTAATATTAAATTTTGAGTCTTGTACTTAACATGATAATGATTTTACTTGATAGAATAGTTTACTCTTAATTTTTAAAATGTGAATTTTTTTTTGTCTTTCCAGAAGAATCAGGGTGTTTAATTATACGTAGCTTTTTAAAAAATTTTAGAATAATTAATTATTCAACTTGGCAGAAATTTGTTTTTATTTTTATAAGCCTTTCATTTAAAATGCATATAAGATGGTAATGGAAACCTTGGAATTTTAATTCTGTTGCCCTTTCTTCCATTTCTTTGTTTGCATGTTTATTATAGAACTGTGGTGTAAAGGAGCAGATGTTTTGCCACACATCCTGATGTGTTGGTTTTTCTTATGGGAGTGCATAACTGTTCCTTCTGATGCATCAACTTGACAGCTGGTTGATTTCATGGAGCTGCTAAGAAGCCATTAGTGGTGTCATTGAATTGAAACAGAACAGTCACTCCCAGCTTGAACTGCAATTGTTAATGTCTTTGTTGCTACTTTTGTGTTACTATACAAGATGTAGGATATCACAGTTGCAAGAAAGTTCATGTTTTCTGTCTTATCTCCTTGAATTAGTGAAAGTGTTATGTTAGAACTTGATTGCTTTTAGGTTTAAAGATTTCCCATACAAAGGGATTTTAACTTGTAAGATCTGAGTTTTTGCTAGAACTACGAGAAGAATATGATTTAGCACAAAGTAATATGTTGATTTTGACCCCTAGGTGAAATTATATCATCAAGATTTAATGATTTTTAATATACATGATTTCCTGTGGGATTAATTATCTAGTTATTTTAAGATGTTTTTGACTATATAAAATTAAATATTTTATACCATGAGGTTTTAAAAATACTGTGCTTTATTTAATAAATGTTAACTCATTTGGTTAAATGTTTCCTTAAACTTTTCTTATAGAGTTATTTTCTTAATAACCTCCTTTATGAGGAGGCCAAGATATTAAATAATTCACACAAACTGTTATTTAAAATATTTTACTAGTAGTCATTTAATGATTTTTAAAAAATGAAATTATATTTTTATTCTAGTAACTTTTAGTACCACTCTTAGTTTCAACGAGCAAACTGTGGTACTAAAATGGTGTCGGATCATCCCATTGGTACCTAAGTGTTTTCTTCTTTTTCAAATTGTATGCATGGTTTTTGGAGTGAGAGAGGAAGGGATAGAGGAAAGAAGAATAAAGATTGAAAATCTCAACAAGAGAAAAACACATTAAAAAATTTGTGTAAGAAAATTTTAAGATTTAAAAATATAAGGTAGTATATCACTAGGTTAAGAGATCTTTTCTTGTGCCAATTTTATTGATTTAAAAAAATTTTTAATTCTTAAAGTACTTTGAATGTTTAAACAGTTCTTCAAAGATTATAAAATTTATAACATTTAAAATAATTTTCATTTTTAAAAAATAAAATGTGAATTTGATGATTAGAGTATATAATTTGTTGAATTTCTTTAAAAGGACTTCTTATGCAGTATAAACAGATTTTAAGCATTCATAATATCCCTCTGAATAATTCCAAAATTATTGTTTCTTGAAATTATAAGTTTATGGAGATGTGAAATAGATCCTATATCTCTGAGACTAAAGCTAAGATTTATATGCAGGTAAATTTTCTCTCTCAACTCTTCTTATGTAATAAGTGAACAATTCCTTAAAAAACAAAAAGTATTACCTTAGACTATAATTCAGTTTTTAAGAAATGTATTTACTTATGACACATTTGTGGCAAGGCAGATGTTCATATACACCAAATTATGGTAAAATGAGTTATATATTAAGTATAAACTTTTTTAAAAGTACTCTCAATGTTTAATCCATTTTTAGACATAATATACTGTTAGTTATAGTGCAAATAAGCACCCCATATTTTAAGCAGGAACTATTAGGCATTGAGTTTCTTAAAAGAAGGTAATTCTGAGGAGAAGAGTCATATAAAGTTTCATAAGCTCATTCAGAAGTTTTTCTGTTGACAACATTAATTTTGAAATTATGAGTAATACATTCAATTCATATGCAGTTGCATATGGAATTATAAAATATTGGCAACATCTTTAGTGAAAGCAGGATAATTAAATGAATTTATATGGTTTTCAAATCTGTTTCAATATTATTTGATTTGTGACAAGTCATAATAAGGAGATTTATTTATAAAATATTTGATAACCCTGATATTTGTAAGTTAAACATTGAGTTTTTTAAATTAATAGGGTTTATGAGACTGTGAGGTGAAAATATGGTTTTTATTCCACATGTTTAAAATTATATAAGAATATTTTAAAAGATAAAACTACTACTACTAAAATAATTGTTTTTATAACTTAAAAAATTTGGCTCGTACTTTGGTTTTGAATGCCTTTATTCAAATAAGAATTATTAAGTGTTAGGGGCAGAACAATAATGAAGGTAATAGATAAGAGCCTTTACTAATTTTGTGCCTCTTGAGTGTGAGCATGTGTATATAAGGAAAAAGAAGCATTTAGTTTGAAGATAATTATTGCATTGGTACTTTAGCTATGTGCAGACATAATTGTGTGTTTTTGCTCTGTTTTTCTTTTTAACGCTTTTCCACAAGCATGTACTCATTAATCAAAGACGTTGCACTCCTGCTGAGGGCAGAGAGGTTCATCAAATTGGCAGGCAGTTTGGTGTAAAGAACAGTGTACTGAAGCTCTTAACTTGCTGGGACATAAATAAATCTAAAGTCTTTGTATGCAAACCGTGGAGGTTAATACTGTATAATTCAGTGTCCTGTCTTTGTTTTTATGATTGATGTTTTTAAATGTTTGAAGCTTGATGCAAGTCTTCTTAGTCGGTCAGGTCTGACAGTCTGATTGGCTGAAGTAAGAAAGCATTAGGTTGTCAGAAGGACTTTGAGTATGCTGCAGAGATTTTGATTTTTTTTCCTACGAGATCATTGTCATATTGCCTGAGCTGTTATAGGAATGTACCAGTGATTGACATCCCCTGCTGTGATAATGGACCTAGTGCATGAAATGCCAATAGTTGGGTTCTATTTGTTCGGAAGCTTACTGTTATTTGTATCCTTAACAGAACTAACATGTAGAACAAGCAAAACTACTGGGATTTCTCTGTAGAAATAGTGCTGGGATTTGGCTTTAACATGAATTGGTTGCATATTCATAATTTAAGAACAGCTTGTTACAGCAAGCACATAGTCATTTGCAAGCTATTATAAACCATTCCACTCACTCATGGAGCTAGTGCTTGGTGTATTTTTTAAAAATTTTTTTATTGATCTACCTGCATTTAAAATCTAGTCACTGCTGCTACAGAAGCTCTTCATTTTAGCTGTGTTTGCAACATAGAACAACTTCAATTTTAAATATTTAATTTAAACTAAATGCTGAATAAAACGAAGACGCTTTGAAGGAACCAAGTGTAAAAAAAAGTCAATAATGTCTAACCCACCATATATTTATTTTTGGCATATTTTGCCAAAAAAGCAAACTTAGATTATACAACCTGTATCATAATTTTTGAAAACATGTTTTATTATTTTGTCCATAGATAAATATAGTACCTTTGATCTGAAAATATTGTTAATTATATTAGTTATATACAGTTATAGGAAATAACACAGGCAATAGATTGTGGTTAATTAGCCTGTAAAACAATGTCTTCTAGTATGTAGACAAATGATAGTACTTCTGGTTTATGAGTGGTATAAGCCAAGATAAAAAGGAAAGTTAACAGGATTTTATAATCAGATTGGAATAACCTTCATCATCCTAAAACTATAAAGCTACTCTATTTTTAGAAGGAATCTAATGATGAGTCTCTTCCGCATTTTGAGTCACTTCTGGAGTATTAAGCACAACTACTATTTTATAAGCTAGTCTAGCTATAGTACAGTTTCTTATATGTTGCTAGTAGTGACTGAAAGGAGAAGAGAATACCTCTATGTCCCAAGCCCTGAATGAGCAGAGTGGGAGGAGAAGATGTTAAATGTGATTTCATATATCCTTGTAAGAATTGCAGGGAGCTATGCCTTGATTTGTGTATGTTAAAATAAGTGAATACCTGAGTGATTTACAATGATGCGATTATATTGAGCTTTCCAAACATCATAGTGTTTGGTTCACACGCGCATGCGTTTGTCCCCACACTAGATGATGAAGTAGCTTTTAGCACTTCAAGTTTGAGTACTAGTCCTAAGAGTGCATTTTACTCTTTCTTGGCTTCACAAATGACTGGATATGTTGGTAATATAACAGAATATATGGCCAAATTTAATCTAGCTGTTAGTAGGTTGTACTTTTTCTAAATAATAAATTCAAAGGTTGTTAAAGGACGGTGTGTTATGTTTTAGTTTTGAATTGGATAGGATCGTAACTTTATATATACAGTAAACTTGCCATTATTTGAGGTTGCATTAGTCATTTTCTTATTTATCTTGTGCCCTTCTCTCCCTTTTGACTACTGCCCTTTTAGTTATTTCCCTACTGTGTAGTATTTCATCACTAAATTCCAAGTCAGTTTGATTTTCCTTCCTCCCCTAGTTTTTGATAGGTAAGGTGGAAAGAAGTTCTTAATTTTTGGCTAAAATGAGGGTTTGAAATTTTATTCGTCTTTTCTGTTTCTCATTACAATAGATAATTATATTTAGGAAAAAAGAATGAGGTAATTGACTCAATTTTTAAAATATTAGGAACTCAGCAACAGAATAGAAAATTTAGCCTTTGCTTAAAAAATGAATGGAGCCACTAAGGAGAATCACAGCTATTTGATACTCTTTTATTGTTCTAATACTAATAATAGGGGAAAGAGGGGGCAGCTACCTTCATTCATCAAATTTATATTCAGTGCTATCTTCAAGTCTGCCCTTAGAAGGATATGCATAAAAGCTTATGAAAGTTCAGGATAGGGAAGAAATGACTTGTGGTTGGAATAATTAGAAAAGATTTTTTGAACGACCAAGAAGAATGGATCAACTTTGAATATTTAGAGATCAGGAAGAAAGGAGCCAACAAAAGAAGGACAGCCGAGTTCCCTATCGAACAAAAACTTTAAAGCTAGGTCCATTGGGTATTTGGGGTGGTTCTGCAACCTTTCTGAGGTCACTCTACCCCACCCCTTTTCCCCCCAAAGAAAAAGAAAATGTCGTGGAACTCTCCCCTTCTTCCAGTGCTTTAAAAATTAACTGCTTGGCATCCTCTGGAGAAGGTTGAGTTAATCAGTTTCAGATTGTCTATTTCACTGATAGGCTTATTGTTTGTAGGGGCCAGGTTAAAACTGATAAAACTGACTTTTGTGGTCAGAGGTATTCAGATCTGTTTTTTGTGAGATTTAACCAGATCCCGTCCTTTCTCCTTAGTTCTGTTCCTATGTTTTTGTAAATGGTTTTTCTCGAACCCCAATGCATAGTCATAATTGCTAAAAACATTGAGCAATGAGCAGAGGGGATGCCCCCTCTGTGTCCCTTTTCTCGATTTGGTGGTGAGGAGCTAGCTTTTCTAAGGGAATTTAATGACTCTAACTCAAAAAAAACACTTACTTTTTTTAGTTCTTTTAGATTAATGGAAAAGACAGCCAGACAGGCTGGACTGTCAATAATAAGTATATCCATAAGACAAAAAGCAACAACGAAACTCACAGCCCTGACTTTTAATAACACTAGTACTGAATTCTACTAAAAATAGAACTTCCTCTAAAAATAGAGAGTGTAAAAATGAAAGGTTCAAAAAAATTCAAGCATAAATATACAAAAAGGTCTTTTACATAATGTTTTGGCCAAGGACAGTAATTTTCAGTGGCGAAAGAAACGTGGAGGCAGCGGCTCTTGCTTTTCCTTACTTCATTATTGCTGCATTAAGATACATAAGTGAAATCTGTTTAATCTTTTTATTTACAGTATTGTGATGAACCTTTACTTGCAAGAGACTTGTTGGAAGGAAACTTTAAAAATTTGTACATAATCATTTCTTGTTCAATGATGAGTTTTGAGATAAAGGGGGAAAATGGGACTAGAAAGCTATCTAGTATCTGAGTTTAGAGAGAGGCCATATTTACTATCTTTCCTGGTTTTCATGATGATATGATTGTTAAAACATATTTGTGCCCATCCTCAGGAAAAGGATTATTGTACCATAAACCGTTATAGTGACATAAGAAGTAGCAAAACACCTGAAAAATTCAGAGCAGCTTATAGCCTGCTTCTCTCTTTATGAGTTGTTAGTGCAGCATACTGAGAAGAAATAGAGTCTGGACAACCACAGTAGCTGACAGAGGTTATAGGTCAAATCTCTATTTTAAAGAAGGGTTGCTGCAGAGCTACAGGAAGTGTCATTAGAGGGTGGTCAGTAACAACAACAAAAAAGGAAACAATTTTAAAGAAGCTTTTAAATGTTAAAAGTTAGGAGGGGAGTGTTGGTATGTAATGGACACCTCTTGGAAATATCAGGGTGATCCCCAGAGTGGTATATTTTAGCATTAAATTCCTTTGCATTGTCATTAATGTTTTCAACAATGGCTTAGTTACATAGTGCTGCTATAATAGAAATACCACAAGTGGATGGCTTTACCAAACAGAAAATTTATTTTCTCACAGTTCAGGAGGCTAAAAGTTCAAATTCAGAGCATTGACTCCAAGGGAAGGCTTTCTCTCTCTGTTAGCTCTGGAGGAAGGTCCTTGTCTGTTCAGCTTCTGCTTCCTGGTTCCATGGAGATCTCCATGTGACTTGGCGTCTATCTTACCCCATCTCTGCTCTGTTGGCTTGTTTAATCTCTTATATCTCAAAAGAGATTGACTCAAGACCTACCCTACGCTAATCCTGATTCATTAACATAACAAAGACAACCTATTCCCAAATGGGATTATAACCACAGGCATCCCTTTGCCCTCCAGTTGATTCAGACACATAGCAACCCTATAGAACAGAGTAGAACTGCCCCGTAGGGTTTCCAAGTAGTACCCAGTGGATTCAAACTGCCGACGTTTTGGTTAGCAGCCAAGCTCTTTGTACCAGTGTGCCACCAGGGCTCCAACTACAGGCATGAGGTTAGGATTTACAACACATATTTTTTGGAGGACATAACTCAGTCCTTAGCAAACAACTTGTTGAGGAAATAACTCTTGTCATACCTTGGGGATTTGAAATTGAAGACTTAGGGAAGGGCAATGTAAACAGTAAATAGTTGGTTCAGGAAGAGAACATGTAATAACGTTGGTCAGTTAGGTAAAAGTTCTCTTCTATCCACTTACTCCCCTAGAAAGCATATTCATAGGTGTACTTGCCAAAACTCACAAATGAGAGGAATTGGCTTACAGAACATGTAAATGTTTTAGTGCTATGTGAGAAATAGGAGGGTAGGAGTAAGGCATGCTCAGGAGTAAAAGCAAAATAGAATGTGATCAGAATTTCACTATTTTCCTTAATGGTGTATTATGTGACATAGTACTTTCAATTTGACCTTTTTCATTTTAATAATAAAAAGATATCTTGTGAAATAGGTCATTCTTTGTAACCTATTACAAAAAAATTATTTTTTGCAGGTAGCATTTAATATATTGCAGCTGAAGTCCAGCAGGTACTAACTAGTTTACATGTACCTGCATAAAAATACATGTTTGCTTATGTATTTGTAAATTTAGCATTTGATAAGTGAGCTGAGAATAATCCTAGTTACTTGTGGGAACAGATAAAAATCATTTATCGATTTCTCATGCTTAGTACTATCGTGATGTGCTAATAGCCCCTTATTAGGTAGTACTGATTAGTTAAATAAATTGATTACTAAATAAACAGGAATTAGGTCAGCATTTGTTTACTAATAACCAGAAACAATTCAGGGTGCCCAGTAGTAAAATACATGGCCTATATGCTTTTAAGGAGTTCATAATAATTTATTTAGAGAGAAAGGATATACATATAGTGAAATCTTATCATATATGATTTTACCTCATAGAAATTCAGTTATTCCTGTTAGAAAAAAAAATTAGGGGTTGGAAGGAAAATCCGGTTAAATAGCTATCATTCGTTCAGTGAACTTGTGTTCTAGGTGGGATTCATGAATTGCTCCTCTGTCAGGTGCTCTCTGTTCCTGGGTGGCTGTCACAGTGTGAGCATCTTACACCATGTGTGGCATCATGTTTTAATTTAAGTATTTTGTGTAAATATTTTTTGTATATCATAGCTCCTAAGTGCAGGCCACCTGTGGGCATCTGAAGCTCAACTACATAAATGACGTGTTTTAATGCTGGTGGTGAAACTGTAATGGACTTTATGAGAGACAGTATCTAGGACCCCAGTGTGGTACCATGTCAAAAATAATATTTAGTATATTTTAATACAACCTGCTGATTAGAACCTACCCTTCCCTGCCCACCCCTCCCACCCCCCAATAAGATGAGCCTCTACTGTGTATGGTTCAGGATAGTTTTTACACTTAATTATTAGTATTCATATCCCCAAAATGTAAATAAGAAAAAAAATTGGTTTGGAATTAAAAGCGTTCAAGGAGATGATGGCATTTGAGTTGGGCTGTAAAGGAAGTAGATACTTTAGCTTAGAACAGCAACCTGAACAAAGGAGGGAGATGGAGGGAAATCTAACTAAAATTTGTTTGGAAATAGTGGGAGATGAAGTTTAAAGGGGAGTGTAGGTTAATTAATAGATTTTTAAGCAGAAGGGTGACTTGGTTAAAAAAAAAGTTGTTTTAGGAAGATAGGTTTTGAAGAAATATGTTGAATGTATGAAAAGAAGAGGCTATTAAAAGAACAGCCAGTAGTTTGTTGCAAAAATTCCAGTGTTGGGTGGTAATGACTAATATCAATGTGAATAGACAGGTAAATATGATGGACATAATTATTTAAAGGAATGGGGTTGAGCTGGTTTGGGTAGGTTGGAGATTGTATTTCCTTGCATTCAAATCTCTTTCATATGATCATAATAATTTGATGTAGTTCATAACTTTGGATGAACATTTTCAGATGATGAAAATGAGAACTTGAGAGAGATTGCTATGGCTTATCACTTACCAATGGTTAGACATTCTTTTTAATACATCATACAGTCTCATGATGAGTTTAGCCTTAAACTCTGTTTTTAAAATCCTTCTACTTCCCCCCTGGTGCATCACATTGTACATAGATGAATAATCACACCTAGCTAGCCTAATCGTTTTCATATGTGTTTGTGTTGATTAAGATTACAGCCTAGGAAACCCTATGAGGCAGTTCTACTCTGTCCTTTAGGGTTGCTATGAGTCCATATCAACTAGACTGCACACAACAACAACAACAGCTTCCAAACATTGGTTTCTGAAAACCACTGGAACGTAGGAGGAAGCATATTTTAAACATATCACAGACATACCAAATTTGTTATGGATCCCTGAGTATAGCCTTTCATGACTCCATGCTTTTGCACATGATATCCTTTGTCTGCAATTCTTGTTCCTTCTCCTTTTTGCTTGGTAAAATCCTGCTTATTTTCCAATACCCTGAAAAAGAGTTATTTCTCCTAAATCTTCCTAACCCTCTACCTGCCTTCCCTCAGGACTCTGATTTTTCCCTTGTTCCCAGTGGTCCTGTGTGCTAGTAGAGCACATGGTTGAGTGTGTACCTAAATTGATTGATTGATTTCTTTTTTCACTATTATAAATAATGTTTCAGTGAATATTTTATGCATAGTTTTTCAGTTGATCCTTAAGAGTTTTTCAGATATATAATTATATCTTATGCAGATAGGCAATGTTGTTGCCTTGCTTCCAGTATTTGTAACTTTATTTTATTTTTTTCTGTAAAGAATAAAATAAAGTTGACTAGTACTTGCAGAAGGAGCCCTTGTGGTGCAGTGGTTAAAGAGCTCAGCTGTTAATCAGAAGGTTGACAGTTTGAACTCACCAGCCTCTCCTTGGGAAAAAGATGTAGTAGTCAGCTTTTGTAAAGATTACTGTCTTGGAAACCCTATGAGGCAGTTCTTCTGTGTCCTACAGGGTTATTATGAGTTGGAATCCACTCGACGGCAACAGGCAAGTACTGACAGGGCAATATTAACATTAGACACTTTTATCTTTTTCCTGACTTTGGAAATGTTTCTAATACTTCATCATTGTCTATCATATTGGTTTTCTTTGGCTTGGTATATGTATTTTTGTTGCTGATTTTCTTTCGTTGTTGCTTTGTGACTTTGGAGACCCCATCTGTGGTGTTATTGTTAGGTGCCGTCAAGTCAGTTCCAACTCATTGTGACCCTAGGTACAACAGAATCAAACACTGCCTGGTCCTACGCCATCCTCACAATTGTTGTTATGCTTGAGCACATCGTTGCAGCCACTGCGTCGGTCCATCTCACATGATGTCCTTCTCCATGGGCTGGTCCCTCCTGATAACATGTCCAAAGTATGTGAGATGATGTTTTACTGTCTGTCCTTGCCTCTAAGGAGTATTCTGACTGTACTTCTTCCAAGACAGATTTTTTTGTTCTTTAGCAGTTCATGGTATATTCAATATTCTTCACCAACACCATAATCAACAGCTCAGTTCTTCGGTCTTCCTTAGTCATTGTCCAGCTTTTGCATGCATGTGAGGTAATTGAAAACACCATGTCTTGGGTCAAGTGCACCTTACTCCTGAAAGTGACATCTTTGCTTTTTAACACTTTAAGGAGATCTTTTGCAGCAGATTTGCCCAATACAGTGTGTCATTTGATTTCTTGACTGTTGCTTCCATGGGCCTTGATTGTGGATCCAAGTAAAATGAAATCCTTGACAACTTCAGTCTTTTCTCCGTTTGTCATAATGTTGCTTATTGGTCCAGTTGTGAGGGTTTTTGTTTTCTTTATGTTAAGGTGTAATCCATGCAGAGTAGAATTGCTCCATAGGGCTATCTTGACTGTAATCTTTACTGAACCGGATCACCTTGCCTGTTTCTGGTGCTGTCGGGTGGGTTTGAACTGCCAAGCTTTTGGTTACCAGCAGAGTGCAAACCATTTGTGCCACCCAGGGACCTTCCTATATGTATTTTTAAAAAACATGTTAAACAAGTATCCGTCTATTTCTACTTTATTAAAAAATTTTAAAAATCAGGAAAAGGATTGGATTTTATCAAATGCATGGCAACTGTGAATAATCCTTGATGGTCTTCTCCATTTACCTCAGTATTGTTTTATATATTTTTTTGTTTGTTTTTGCTTTTTGTTTTATGATTTGTGCTAGAAGTTTGATGGTTTTTAGATGTTGATGGTTTTTCATATATGAGGTAAGAGGTAAAGTGATCTGGCCAACAGGAAATATAGATTGGATATGTTTTCTTCTAGAACTTTTTTTCTGAATCTGTTGAAATCATTGTTTTGGGGGCATCTGTGATCCTGTTTGTGAGTCTCCCTCTGATTTTAACAGTTCTCTGCTTTAAGAAGAGCCTGGCACACTGAGGCAATGAGGTTGGGAGGAGGAGTCATTCAGTAATCTTGTGGTTTATGAGTTTTGTTTGGTGAGTCAGGGCTTATTTATGTCTGCTTAGTCAAATTTGATCATCACCTGTAAATCGGGTCCCTTTCAACCCTAATTACAGGTTGAGAAAAATTACAATGATGAGGTCAAAAAGTAAGTCTCTTTTAACCACTAGCCCTTGATGTTCTGTCTTCTGTGTGAACGTGGGTCCCAAGTTCTGTGATCCTTACTTCTTTTATAGGCTTTCTATATCCCTAAACCTCAACTTTGCAAGTTATAGATTGTTGGGTTGAGATTGTTGGGCCAGTGGTTTTTTCTGAAGGGTACCTGAGAGGTCAGAACTATTTTTGTAATAATACTAAGATGTTATTCTTGTTAATATGCAATGCATTAATCATTGCTATCTTCAAATGAATCAATAATTAAATATATTTATAAATTTCTGCTTAACTTCCAATATGGTAAATATCGAGTTATAACCCACATAAATAAAAGTTCTTTGAAGTCCTCAATAAGTCCTACAAATATAAAGGGATCAGGAGACCAAAAAGCCCGAGAATCCCTCTTTTAGGACACAGCTAGTCTTTTTCTTTTTTTAAATAAGTGTACATATCCGGTTATATTTCTTTGTTATTATTGCTCCTTATATAGTCTCAACTACTCATATTGTTGGCTTTTAACCAAAGTAACTAATTTCTACTTCAGAGAGAAAACTTGGAGGTGGGTAATTGAGAACTGTTTGTCATACACCAGCATTTTAGCAGATTAGTGGAGCTAATGAACACACATAACACAACTTTCTATAGCCATATGCACATCCCTTTTGCACTTTCTAAAAGTGGCAAAAATGAACACTTTCATTAATACCACCAAAACTATACCCTGTCACTAGCATATAAAAATAAGAAGCAAAAATATGTAAAGCTAAAGGTATGCTTAGTAATCAGTTTCTGTGTTCTATCTTAGAAATTATATGGGTATTTAATAAATATCATTTAATTAGCTAATATCAGTCCAAGGTTACAGATTACCTAAAGATCTTGGAAATTATTTTCGAGCTGACATACTATAAAATATAAAACATAATTACTGTTGAAATAAACAAGTTTGTCAGGATAATGATTCAATTTAGTTGAACAGTAATTTATATTTTTCATAATCATAAAGATTATATAGGATTAATATTAGCTTATTTGGTCAGTTAAAGCCATAGCTGGTTTTCTGTAACCTAATTTATTAAACTAGTCTCATTTGCCTAAGATTTCCCTTAGTTATGTGAACTTGGATTCTTAAAAGGTTCTGACTTAGGTTTTCTAAGAATTCTTTTGTTTTGTTTTTTAATGTAGCACATTTAAAATATTACAAGTTCAATTTCTTTATTTGCTGGGAATTTTTAATTCAAAAACACTGAAAGGCACAGATAACCTGTTAAGATGCCCCAGACAGGACATCAGTAATCTTTTTTTGCAATTGTTAAAGTCTTCCAAAATTTTTCCTGTCAGGAAGCATTCTTGTAAGAGGGGTAGAATTTAGATGGGTGGAATAAATAGAGGTCATTGTAGATTAGACAAAAATAAGATGTAGAGGTTTGGCCAGAGTTTGCATCTTTATTGTAGAAAATAGTGGGAGATAAAGATAGTAATGTAGATTTTGGACCTACACTTTGTTCTTGGCTGTTTATAGAATAGCATATCATATGTTTTATTCAGTTAACATTTATTTTCTTATATTTCGGTTGTCACATGAAAGGTTGGGGAGCATGGAGGTGGAGGCTTAAATTTGCCTCCATTTGCTATGAGTTTTAGCACAACTGTGCCACATCTTAATGCTCTGCTTTGTTAATTATTTATCAAGTGCTTACTATAGGCAAGAAACTGTTAGAATAGGGGAGGGAGGATAGGAGGATAAGAGGATGAATAAGATACTTTATTCATTGTCTGTTGCTGTATAGTAAAATATTCCAGAATTTAGCAGCTCAAAACAACAAACATTTATTAGTATTTCAGTTTCTCTGGATTATCTAGGTGGTTTTGACGCGGGGTCGCTCATGAGATGGCTCACAAGCTCTCAGGTGGGAACAGTAGACTTCTCAAGGCTCAGTTGGGGCTGGCGGATCTGCTTCCAAACTCACACGATTATTAATAGGTTATTATTAACAGTTCCTTTTTGGATGTTGACCAGTTCCTTGCCAAGTGGTTCTTTCCATAGCACTGCTCCTGATGTGGAAGCTTGATTCCCCTAGAGTGAGTGATGAGAGATAAGAGACAGAGAGAGAAACCAAGAATGAAGCTGCATTGTCCTTTGTAACCCAATCTCAGCAACAACAAACCATCACTTCAGTCATATTTTATCGGTTACACAGACTAACCCTGGTAGAAGGGCATGAATACCAGGAATACCAGGTAAGATCATTGGGAACTGTCTCGGAGGCTGTTTACTGTTGATACTATTGGTGAAAGCATCATTTTCTAAATCAAGTCAGGGTAGTAATAATCTTTTTGGAGTGAGAATGTTGTGAGAGAGGAAGAAGAAATTTTTTAACATAGTGCAACTTGACAAAGAATAAACAGTTTAAAAGATCTAGTAAAGTCGTGATATTGGATACTTATAGACTTCAGATAACCCCAGAATTACTTAGAAAATCTGAGGAAATTCCCATTCCAGACACATTATATGTATGTCATTGATATGAAGTCTGTGTGTATGTATGTGTGTGTGTATAAAGGTTCATGTCCATATTAATATTACCATAACACTATTAACTAAAATGAAGTCTTAATTAAGATCATAAAATGTGGTAGAATATTTAAAATCCTTAATTCCAGCTCTATGAATTTTGCTAAGAAAGTCAGTCTAGACACTTGGTGATTTTGTTTTTCTTTTGGTTTTTGGCCTCCCATGGTGGGAGTAGAATAAAATTCTTAGAAAAGTTATAAGTAAATTTAAAATACTTTTTAATGAAAAAGGTGAAGGAAAAAAAATACTGCAAGGTAGGATCCTCCCTTTTAGTATCTGTAAGATTGTATAGACTGTGATTTCCTTCTTTTGTTTTACATTTTAGATTATTTTCTTAAAATTAAATTACTATATATGCGATGAACACTAACACTCTCTACTTAGCTGTTATCTTAAAGTATTTGCTTCTATTTTCCTGATCCTACCTTTGTTGCCATAGAAACAAAAGTGGACTAGGGAACTGACAATACAGCCCGCAACTGAAATTAATGAGCATTTTAACTCTGTACCTGTAGTTGCTGTGTTCCATTACAACTCCTGTTTTAATGGAAATAAGCAAGCAACATAAGGCCTGTTGACCACAAGGAAAAAAAAAAAAGCCTGGAACTTTAATATGCATCAGAGTTATTCCTTTGCTTCAGAGTTGTTCATTATGTTCTGCATAGCTGTGGAAAGGAGATTTTCATTCCTGTAAATGATTAGACTACTACTTATTCCTTACGGTTATACCTTTAAATATTTATGATGCACATTTCATCTGTAGGTATTAAAATAATACATATTTTCTAGGGAATGAGATTTGATATTATTTGATATCAGCTGATAAGCCTGCTGTGGGCAGTGTTTTCACACATACTTAAGCAAACTCTGAAAGAGATCTTAAAATCTGAAAATGCATTAAAAATATTATCAAATATAATCAGACTTAGTGTCATGTGTTTATCAAATCAGTCAATAAATAATTGTTTTAAAATAAATTTTCAATGTAAAATGTTCTTTTTTAGACTAGTTAGAAGTCTTTTAAATGTACATTTTGCATTTTTTATTTTTCTTTGAAATGTTGATGAATCTTAGGAAGTCTAGATTGTGAATAGAACTATTAGAGATGGCTAGAAGTGTGCTTCCTTAATTTTTTTCCTTTTTTTTGCAATGAAGAAATAGTACACTTTTTGGAATTTTTTGCTTTGGGACCCTAAATGTAAGTTTCTTTCCTCTGGTTGTTTTAATGTAGTTCCTATATTAAATCTATAGGGTCGCTATGAGTTGGAATCAACTTGATAGTAATGAGTTTGTTTTTGTTTTTTATTTTTATTAAATCTGTCCCTAAAGAGGCAGTGTTGCTTTTTTTGTTTGTTTATTTGAAGAACTTTTACTTGATTTTCCTTTGAATATGTGATTAACAATAGGTGCTTCTTGCTTGGGTGCTTTTTATTTTAGTATTATTTTTTAATCTGGGTCACTCTAAGATCTGGAAAATTCTTTTTCATCAACATGATTTTTAGACTGAAGTCTTCTATGATAATGACCTTTCCACTATTTTGATTATGCTTTCCTATCAGTAAAAGCATTTTGGAAAATGGTACACCAATATATGTGTATTTGTTTATGAAGTATATAATTTTACTCTTCTAATACAGGTAGAAGGAGGCCTGGTGGCTCAGTGGTTAAAGCACTCTGCTAACTGAAACGTTAGCTGTTCAAACCCACCAGCCAGTCTGTGGGAGAAAGATGTGGCAGTCTGCACCCTAAAGATTTATATAGCCTTGGAAACCCTGTGGGGCAGTTCTGCTCTGTCCTACAGGGTCACTATGAGTTGGAATCGACTCCACGGCAGTGGGTTTGGGTTTGGTAATACAAGTAGTCCCCAACAGGTAGTCTGACAACTCCATGGTAAGTCGGTTCTGACGCAAGTCAAATACCTCATTTTTTTTAGTGTTCATTATTATTGCCTTTTATTATCTGAGGATAACATCAGCAAATTACGTGCTGCAGCATATTACTAATGATAAGATGTACAGAACAAAACAGAGAAAAGATTTTTCTTTCATTGGTAAACATTTTGTTTATTTTTGCTCACGCTATATTGAGTAAAATTCATTGCAACATTGACTGCTACTATAGGTAATTCATTTAGCTAAATGCTGGGACTATAGACATGTGAATAACACAGTTACTCTCCTTCTGTTCACAGGCTAGTAAGGGGAAATAGTCATGTAAATAATTACAATAGAGTATGATAAGTACATCAGAAAAATTAGACTTAATGTAAAAAATAGCTCTGAGACGGGCAGGGTTTTAGGGAGAAAATAACTAGATTGTTAAATTATAGGGGCAGGGATTGTTATCTTTTCATCTAAGAGTTAACGTATTTCCAGCACATAGCACTGCACCTTTAACTTGTTAACATAGGCAATAAATATTAGTTAATTAAATAAATTAATACCAGTACATTTTTAAAGAATGAATTGAACTATGTCCAGGTGGGCAACATGGGAAAAGGCATTCCAGTCAAAGGATGAAACATTACAATAATTAGAGGCATGAAAAAGCATATTGTGTTGGCGGACCTGAAGTATTCAGGTATTCCTGGAAGTGCTACCAAATAATGTTGGAAGATGAGGCTTAGAGGGGTAATGAAGAAACTTGCAGGTGATGGGATATCATTAAAGTTTTCTTTCTTTTTTTTTCTATCATTAAATTTTTAGAAAGGGAAACATGATTAGATTTAGTCAGATTAAGTTTTAGAAAGATCTTTCTGATGGCATTGTGGAGGATGTAGTTGGGGGAAGGAGAGAGCAATGTTACCTTTTCCTAGTAGTGAGCTTCACACATACAAGACCTTGAAGGATCAAAATGTTAATGGAAAATCTAAATTCAGGCTTTTAGGCATTAATTTATATTATTTAGCTTTAGAATTTATATTATGCAAAGTCTAAAGTTTATGCTTTAATGCATAATTTAAATTTTTCAATGCACTTGCAAACTTTTAAAACCTCAGATGCTACTTACCAAACTAGAATGTAGAACATTATGTTTAAGAACTATGATATGCCAGTTGACCTAGATGTCCCCCGAGACTATGATCTTTAGCCTTTAAGCACAGTAACTCAATCTCACGAGGTGTTTGGCTATGTCTAAGAAGTCTCTATAACTGTGCCGCCTGTGTGCACTATTATATATATGAATATATATGCAGCACATACAAATGTGTATATAGAAATGTCCACAGCCAAAACTATATATGCACATGGATGTACTCCCACACGCCTTCCCACACCTATGTAGCATACATATCTACCTATGTAACCACTCACAAATGTTTGGTTGTATTACTCTTGTTGTCGAATTGTATGTTATAGCATTCACTGTAGTTGTCCTTTATTTTTGCATACCTCTCAGTGTCTTCATTTACCCTGGTCACACTATGCTGACTTCCCCCATGCTGTGTATTGCGTTTCTCTTCACCAGAATTAACACGGGTCTACTGCCTAGTAAGTGATTGTTCCTCCTTCCACCTCCCATCCCTGGTTAACTATAAAAAAATGTTACTTTCTGTGTGTAAACCTATTCTTGACTTTTTATAAAAGTGGTATCATACAACATTTGACTTTTCGTGTTTGACTTATTTCACTCAGCATAATGTCCTCCAGTTTCATCCATATTATAAGATATTTCTTGGGCTCATCATTATTCTTTATTGTTGCGCAACATTCCATTTTATGTATGTACCACACATCGTTTATCCATTCATCCGTTGAGGGACACTTAGGTTGTTTCCATCTTTTTGCTATTGTGAATTATACTGCAATGAACTTGGATGTGCATATGTCCATTCGTGTCACTGCTCTTATTTGTCTAGAATGTATACCTAGGAGTGGGATTGCTGGATCATATGGTATTTCTCTTTCTAGCTTTTTGAGGAAGCACCATACCATTTTCCATGGTGGTTGTACCACTTTATAATCCCACCAGCAGTGTATAGAGTTCCAGTCTCCCCATAACCTCTCCAGCATTTGTTTTTTTCTGGTTTTTTGATCAGTGCCATTTTTGCAGGGGTGAAATGGTATCTCATTATAGTTTTGATTTGCATTGCTTTAATGGCTAATGATCATGAGCATCTCTTTATGTTTGTTAGCTGCCTGAATGTCTTCTTTGGTGAACTGTCTGTTCATGTCCCTTGCTTGTTTTTTGATTGGATTGTTTGTCTTTTTGTTATTGAGTTGAAGTTTCTATATATTTTAGAGATTTATAGAGTTTCTGTGTATTTCTGTATATTTTAGACATGTCATTACCAAAAATTTTTTCCCAGTCTGTAAGTTCTATTTTTATTCTTTTGGTAAAATCTTTTGATAAGCATGTACTGAATTTTTAGTGCTCCCAGTTATCTAGTTTATCTTCTGTTGTTTCTGCATTTTTTAGTTATGTTTGATAATTTATGCCATAAATTAGGACCCGATATCTTTGCTTTTTAACACTTTAAAAAGGTCTTTTGCTGCAGATTTGCCCAATGCAATGTGTTATTTGATTTCTTGACTGCTGCTTCTGTGGGCATTGATTGTAGATCCAAGTAAAATGAAATCCTTGACAACTTCGATCTTTTCTCCGTTTATTGTGATGTTGCTTATTGGTCCAGTTGTGAAGATTTGTATCTTCTTTTTGTTGAGGTGTAATCTATACTGAACATTGTAGTCTTTGATCTTCATTAGTAAGTGCTTCAAGTCCTCTTCACTTTTCAGGAAGCGAAGTTGTATCACCTGCATATCATATGTTGTTAGTCTTCTTCCAATCCTGATGCCGTGTCCTTCTTCATATAGTCCAGCTTCTGGGATTATTTGCCCAGCGTACAGACAATAAGTATGGCGAAAGGATACAACCCTGCCGCACAACTTTTCTGATTTTAAACCACGCGTATCTCCTTGTTCTGTTTGAAGGATTGCCTCTTGGTCTTACCACAAAATACAGCTCATCAGTAAATTAACAGTTAAATAGCCAGGGGTTTTTATATTAATTGTGGAATTTTAATGTTAAAGCTGAAATTGTGAAATCAATAATTATATTATTGTAAAAATGATCTGCATCTTTACCACATATACAATGACTTATTAATACGAATTCTGAGTAGTAAATGTATCTTACTCATATTTGAATAAAAAATTTGAGTTAGTGAAGTAAAGGTGACTTTTGCCAGAAATATGGCATATCAAGGCACATAAAGGAAAAAGTCATTTATTTAGGCCAATGATGTTGTAAAGGTTATTTTTAAGTAAGCATTTAGGTACAAGCAGGTCACAACTGACAAACCTTTTAATAGGAGAGGAAACTGAAAAACTAGAAAGCAGTCTGGCTGATGCAATTTACCATAAGGGGCAGAGTCCTAATCATTTATTGAGGGCATCGCTATATTACAGCTATAAAATGAGTATATAAAAAATAGCTCTTTGATTTTGTTAGATGATTCTGAGTATCAAAAAAAGTTTAAGGAGGAAAGGGGGTATGTTGATCATTTTACTTAGACTATTTCTAGTATGGATGCTTAGATTTAAAAAAAATGGTTTCTAGTAATTATTTGCAAAGTTTTCACAAAAAACTTCTTATCCTGTACAATTGAGGATGACAGTGATTCTTTTAACCAATAAGATCAAAATGGGAAATCATTAAAAGATGATACATATACATATGAATTGAAACATTTAGTAACTTCAAACTTTCATACTCATTTGCCTTATTTATGCATTTGTATATTATTTGTGTGTGTGTGTGTGTGTGTGTGTGTGTGTGTGTGTGGCCAGTCAGTACTTTTTCTTTGAGAATGAATTCCCTAATTTTAAATCATTGTGTCTTTCTTGCATAAACCACATCCCCAATCTAGAAGTTTTATTCCAGACTCTTTCAAGTGGAGCAAACACTTAGAACTTAACATATTTTTCTGCATGTAGAGTCCTTATAAAGTGTCATATTTTCCCCCAACATTTTATAGATTTGTCTTTCTACATTTTATTTTACAGTAACTTTTAAAACATGACCCACTTTCATCAAGTTTTTCAGAAGCATTTAATTTTTAGGGAGATAACCTTTTTGTACTAATTTCATCAGTTTATGTAATTATTAATTGAATTATACAATTACAGTATCAAATATTACTAATGTTAATAGATTTGAGAACAAACACCGCTGACCCTTCATAGGCTTGCAAAATTAAATACTGGGAACAAAAAGATGGCCCACTGGAAAGTTGGGTGCTGGCTGTGAGGATCTAGCCTGTTAAGGCAGCAGTCAGTGTTTTCAGAGGAAATGGAAAGCCTCAGTAAGTATGGCTTGATGTTAAAATAAATCAGTTAAGGGATCTTCCATATATCTGGAATCCATGCTGTTCCAAATGATTACAGATAAATTAACTAATCCATTAGTATTGTCAGGATTCATGACTCAGTTTGAGTTATGTACCTGACTGTCTTGAAAGGGAGAGAAATAGGTAATTGCCATTAAGATTTTACCTTTGCATCCTATGTTCCATGTGCCTAAAATTTCCCAGACCCATCCTTTAGCCTAATCATTTTTGAGAAATATCTCAAAGAAGTCTCCCCTGAGATAGGTCTGGGAAGTCTTTGCTGATACACTTACCTACCCTCTCCACCATACCCCAACCTGAGGTTTTATTAGACAGAATAACCCCCCTCAGTTTTCCTTTAGTTCCTTGCATATTACTCATGTATCTCCCTTCTGCATCATAATTTTTCCCTTTCTTAAATTATTACCATCAGCATACCAAAGACAAGAAAAAAGCTCTCTTGACCTTTTTTCTTCCCACACTACTGCCCCACTCTCTCCTTTTCTTTCAGTATAATTGTGTTTGCTACCTCTAATTTCTCTCCTACCATTCTTTCTTGACCTGATTTCAGTCATGTTTTTGCTTCGTATCAACTCCACTGAAACATTTTTGGTCAATGTCCCTGGTGACCTCTGTGAGGTCCAATGATCCAATCCAGTGAGTTCTCAATTCTCATCTTTTTTGACAAAACTAAGCATTTGACATAGTTGATAACTATGAAACATTCTTTTTCCTTTGGCTTCAAGAACTTTATATTTTGGTTTTCCTTTTAGTTTTCTTGTTTTCCTTTTTTAACTGGTTTCTCATCATCTTCTCACCCATGCACCAGGCCTCTGTCCTTGGACAGCTTCTCTTCTCTCACCACAATCACTCCTTTGGTGAAATCATTTCAATCTCCTGGATTTAGGTAGCTTCTAAATACTGATAAGTCCCAGATTTGCTTAACTGTGTTTTTTAAAGGAAAGAATTTAAGTCCAGACTTTTTTTCTGAATGCAGACTCATATAGCCAACTGCCTATTTGAGGTCTCCACCAGTGTGCTAGTAGGCATCTCAAATTTAATATGTTCAGTGTCAGACTTTTTACTTTGCTCCTGCAAGTCTATTCCTTCCGTAGTCTTTCCCATCTTATTTAATGGCAATTCATTCTTATTACTCATATCAAGAAAACTTCATCCTTGCCTCATTTTTCTCTCATATGCCTTCATTCAGTCCATCAGCAAGTTGTATTGACTCTCCTTCCAAAATAGATTCAAATTCTCATCTTTTTTTATCGCCTCCACCTGCTCCATGGCCTAGGTTACTACTATTCATCTCTTCCTTAGATTATTTGCAGTAGCCTCCTAAATAGTTTTCCTGCTCTTGCTCCCAAGGATCTATTCTCAACACAAAGTGAACCTGTTAAAACTTAAGTCAGATTACATCTCTCCTTTGTTCAAAACCTTATATGGTTTAGTCCTTAGTTAAACTAGGGAGCTGTGGTGACACAGTAGTTAAGAGCTCGGTTGCTAATCGAAAGGTTGGTGGTTTGAACCCACCAGCCTCTTTGCAGTGGGAGAAAGACGTGGAAGTCTGCTCCGTAAAGAGTACAACCTTGGAAACCTTATGGGGCGCTATGAGTCGGAATCGACTCCACGGCAGTGGGTATAATCATAATACAATTACACGTCAAAATTTTTCCCACTTACGTTCATAAGTATTTTTTTGTGTTGCTGTGTATTCTCTGTAATTACTAACATTTTGTTGAGTTCACTTTCAAAATAAACATGTATGCAGTTCATAAACAAAATAGGTGAAGGGTTAGATTGAATTTTAATCATTTACCTAACTGTTTATTATTATGGGCATTAAGATTTTTTCTAATTTGTATTTTTACAGATAAGGCCTCAATGAATATCTTAGGAAGTTTAATTCAGTAGCATATTATAAGATAATGCATGACATTTCACATATATAAAAGAGCTGTATATTTGTTGTGAAAAGATTAAATAGTGAACTTCCTCAGTGCATTTATATTTTTTCTTATCTACTTTTATTATAAAAACATATATTTTTACTGTAAAGCATTCAAACGTATCAGTTTATAAAGGGGTAATGTATACCCCTTGGCCCTGCCAGTTGACCTTCCCAGAATCACTTTTAAAAGTTTGCTGTGTGTCTTTTCTCACCTTTTTATATGCATAAGACTCTTTATAGATATATATACAAAAACTAAAGTTGTTTTCTAACCTAGTTAAGATTACATAGTATTCTGTAGTTTGATTTTTTTAAAAATCTTTTATACCTTGTGTCACAGAAACTGCCACGCCAAAATATAAAATATCTTCTTGGTAAAGATTGCGTAGTGATGCATAATCATTTTTTAATCATTCTTTTATTGACATTTAGTTTGTTTCTAATTTTGGGAAGCAGAAGGTTATACAGAGTTAAATATTTTCTTTTCTGCAGTACTTATTTAGTATAGTGCATTGTGAATTTCTAAAGAGGATGAATGGTGAGCAGAATTTCCTGAACTTAATTCATCATGGAAACTTTTTTCCTGGAGCATGTAATTTTTTCAAATTGCATGTCATATCACTAATGCTCCATTAAACATATTTGGAGATCTAGTCAATCTTTTTATTTTACTTATAAGGAAATTCCCAGACTGAGTTAGTGGAAAATTGGAACCATAACCTCAGTTTCTTAACTCTCTTGTACCATGTTGCTCCTGGTGGTTTGAATTTAATCTTTATTTAGTACTTTTTCCTGAATTCAAGTAGGAAAGTCAAGCATAAATTTTCTGATACGGGAAAAAATAGTTTTCATATGTTGATATTAGGAGACGTTTCTTAACATTTTTATGTTTTATGGGTTCTTTTTGTTAGCAGGTGATCTCTCTGTAAGTAATTAGTGACAAGTGAAAACAAGTTAGGTTTCAATCAGTTTGATATAGTTTTCCTTAAATCACTTAATTCTTTCAACATAAATGAACCAGTTCGTTTCTCATGTTGAATAATTCTTTGAATTACTATAAGAATAACAGAGTCACTTGAAAAACAGTATTAAGTTTGAATGTGCCTAGTAAATTTTTTAGCTATTTGTTTTGCCTTTCCCTTTCACATTCAAGTGCCTAATTTTATTTATTGTAGTGTATAGAAGTCTGATCAATTTGAAGATTAATTCTAGCTATGTTTTAAAATAGAGATATTATTGAATCTTATCATCATAATTGGTCTTACTTTTGCCTTTTCCTGCACTCCTGCACTGTTAGGTTTCTCTAATCTTAGGTGCGTTCAAAGTACATTTTCTGTCTCTTGCCTGTTTACTTGGATCAGTAGTTTTGTGCAGTGAAAACAATTATTGGCCTAGGAATTAGTATTCCTCTTTTCATTCTTAAAATTAAAAAAAAAAATTAGTTTATCTAAAGAGATGAAAATAGTTTTTTATTCTGATTATAAAGATAATGCATAGTCATATAGAAACTAAGTAATGAAGAAAAAGTTTATAGAAAGTTAATCATCAGAATCCTACTATCAGGAGGTAACCAGTTTAATATTGCAACGATTGCTCTTCTGTGGACATCTCTGTAAATATACACACGCATTTATAAAAATAAGGTTTTAAGGTTTATGATTTGACTTTTTACTCAATAATATATTGTGAAAATGCATTTTATAGATATCTGTAATTTAGTTAATGCCCATTAATAGACATTTAGGTCATTTCTAAGTTTTCCCAGATTATGAATCATTCCATGGTAAATATTTTTGTAGATATGTCCTTAAATTCTTGTGATTATAGGCTAAATTCCTAAAGAGGTATTGCTGGATCAAAATTTGGGCACTTGTTACCAAACTGCCTTCCAGATGGTGGTATCAATTGACACTCTCTCTAACTCTCTATGAGAGTACATTTACCTCCACAACTTACTGAATTTTGGGCACTTTGTCTTGTTTTAATTTTGATAATTCTGATTGGTGCATAATGATGAATTAAGATTGTTCAAATTTGCATTTCTTTGATTAGTAAGGTTAAATATCTTTTCATGTAATGGCCACTTTTATTTCTTATGTGAATTATCTATCCATTAACATCTATTAATTACCTGTTAACATCTTTGACCCATATTGATATTACATTATTAGGACATTTTATATTTATTTAATCCCCACAAGAATTCTCTGAGGTAGGTACTGTATTTGTCTCATTTTCCAGTTGAGGAAACTGAGAATGTGGTAAAGTAATTTAAAACAATGTTATGAATTGAATTATGTCTCCCAAAAATATGTGTTGTAAATCCTCACCTCTATGCCTATGCTTATAATTCCATTTGGGAATGGGTTGTCTTTGTTATGTTAATGAGGCAGGATTAGTGTAGCATGTATCTCAAGTCAGTCTTGTTTGAGACGTAAAAGAGATTAAACGAGGGAGCAGAGCAGAGATGGGGTAAAATAGATGCCAAGACACATGGAGATCTCCATGGAACCAGAAAGCAGAAGCTGAAGAGAAAAGGACCTTCCTCCAGAGCCAACAGAGATAAAGCCTTCCCTCAGAGCCAGCACCCAATAAATTTATGTTTGTTAAAGCCACCCACTTGTGCTATTTCTGTTCCGGCAACACTAGTTAACAAAGACTCACAGCTAGTGTATGGTAAAATCTAGGATTCATATTCAGATTGCCCATACTCACATTCAGTAAGGCCAGCTGGGTTTATTTGAATTTCTGAATATTTTTCATGGAGCTAGTTTATGTTCTTGGTAATATTTTGTAGCTATTTGGTTTTCAGGAATTTATGAAATTTCTAGATCTTAAAGGGAAAAAAAAGTTCTAATGTGTGTGAATATTGGCCCAAGTGTTTTAGGCTACTGTTTGTAGAATTTAGCTCAGTGTTGTCCTAATTTCACATGCTTTAAAAGCAGCTACTATGAATGAAGGAAGACGAGGGACTCTTCCCCCAGATTTGTATGTATTTTTGGAGCTTTAGTCTTCAATCATGTTAAGATTTTTATTTTTTGATAATTTTATATTCATTAGTATCACTATGAAGGTTTCATAATCATGTTAGTGAAGTATATACAGACTTTAAAATTACTCTTTTTTTGTGGCTTTTGAGCTTTTATTCCAGTTTCTAGTCTGTCAAGTTTGTCTTGACTCCTAGAATTTTAGAAGTGAGAGATCTAGAGTTTGCATTTTTCATTTCACAGGTTAGGAACATAAGACACATAATTAATTAGTGGCAAATGCTGTGGTTCAACCCTAAACAGCAGTTTTGCTTATTTTATCTGGGGCATTTGTGTGTTCACTTGTTTATATCCACCAAATGAACATTTTACTGAAAAGCGCAATGTAGCCTTCTTAACAAGTTCCTCAAGCTATCTACCTTTGTATCCTTAACAGACAATTCTGTGCCTAGAGTATGATAGGAACTTAGTAAATGCCTGTTGAATTGAATTCCCTTCTATATTTTCTTCATTTTTATTTTAACCACTTTTAACTTGCCCATTTTCTCTTCTTTAAATGTTTTTTAATTTATTTTCTACCACACATTCTTTAACTTATATAGTGATTAGTCTTTGTATTCACAGCTAGTTAGTAGTAGTTGTACAACAAACAAAAACATGGGTATTCTTCTTGGGTCCAGTGGTCTTCTAGAATTCCAGGCTGAATTTATAAATGTAAGTGAAAAGTTAAATAGTATCACATCAAATCATAAACATGTAGAATTTTAGAATCTGAACTAAGATGCTATTTAGCTCAAAGCTCTTACATACCAGTATAGGATACCCATTTCCCGTTGCTGTTGAGTCGATTCTGACTCCTAGTGACCCTATAGGACAGAGTATAACTGCCCCATTGGGTTGCCAGGGACTGGATAGTGGATTTGAACTGCCGACCTTTTGGTTAGGAACTGTAGCACTTAACCACTGTGCCACCAGAACTCCACCAGTATAGGATAGAAATGATAAAATGGTAGAAATGTGTCAATTTATTAAGATAAATTTGGCAAAAACTATGTAACTTTATAGCTGAGTGAAATCTTTGAGAGTTCTGTTGGTTCTGGTAGGTTTCAGGAAGGAAGGCTGTTGATAATTTCTCCCTGGAAATATAGTAAGCCTGTTCAGAACTTTTTTGTGAAGTTCTATGCTGCTGGTTTAGGTATTCTATAAAATGATAGTCTAGAGTAAATCATAATAAATGAAGTTCAAGTCAGATGACTTTCTGTAGTTTACTTATTCTCAAACTTCAGTAGTAGATGGGTGACAGAGTCTCTGAATCACATTCCAGGTGATCATTCACTTGTGGTTATTTTTTTTAATTGCATTGCAAGTCATGCATACTCTTGATCGAGTTCTTAGGAATAAGCAAAATACTGAAATGCTCACAGTCAATCCGTGAAAGTTGATTATCCATGTGCAAATTGTGCTGAAATAGACACTGGTAGCTGTAGGAAAACCTAGTCATTTGTTGTTCAGTTGTTTTGAAGTTTAATTTCTAAACTTGTTCATTAATTTTTTTTTAGAAGAGATTGAGATTTATTCATAGTGATTTAGAATCCTTGTAACTAATTCCAAAGTTGTAGGTAGTCAGCTGAGTGTCTACTCTATGAAAGGCACTGTGCTTAAGAATCCTGAGAAACATAAGTAACTCTGTGGTTGATATCAAGGACTATCTAACATGATGGAGGTTGTAGAAATATAAATAATATGTAAATTCCAATTAAAAAAAGAAAACCTGTTGCTGTCGAGTCGATTCCGACTCATAGCAACCCTATCGGACAGAGTAAAACTGCCCCCATAGGGTTTCCAAGGAGCAGCTGGTAGGTTCGAACTGCCGACCTGTTGGTTAGCAGCCGTAGCTCTTAACCACTTCTGCATATAAACTATATAAATAATAAGCATAGCCATAAAGCAAACTTCAAATACTCATGCAAAGTTATGTAAGACCACAGAGAAAGAGTAGTTAATTTCGACTGAAGCACATGGGAAAGATGTCTAGACTTACTATGTGGTCGATGATGATAGAACCCTGTTAAATCTTAAAATCCTGTTGAAGGTTATAATAATAGTTTGGCTAGTCTGGAGGGGTTTGGGGTTGGAGATGAAAGTAGACTTGAAAATAATTGTTACTATTGTACTTGACTGCTGTCTGTCTTCTCCTATCACTCTAGTAAAACTGTTCTCAAGGAAAAATCACTAACAATTAAACCCGTTGCCACTGAGTCAGTTCTGACTCATAGAAATCCCATGTGTATCAGAGTAGAACTGTGTTCCATACAGTTTTCAATGACTGATTTTGTTGGCAATAGATCACCAGGCTGTTCTTGCAAAGCTCCTCTTAGATGGACTCGAACCTCCAACCTTTTGGTTAGCAACTGAATGTATTAACTGTTTGCACCATCCAGGGACTTTTTCCACTACAGATTACCTACTCAATGCTAACTTAATTTTTCAATTCTCTTACATTACTTTTCTGTAGAAATCGATGTATTGACATCTCCTTCCCTTTGTATTTTTGTTTATAAATGAAAACAGCTCCCTTTTTTTTTTTTATTTTAAGAGTGTGTTATGCTCTTTGTTAAAAAAAAATTCAGGTAATACAAAAATACCACAATCCAGAGATGATTACTGAATATTTTAGTGTAAATTGTTTTACCTTTTTCTGTGCATCATGTATAAACATACATACTTCTATGCATTCTGTTCTGTAAGCCTGTTTTTCACTCAGCTATATGTTGTAAATATCTTTCCATCTCAAAACATATCAATCTACATCGTTTTTAATGGCAACAGAATATTCAGTTTTGTGGATACACTCTTAATTTGTTTAACCAGTCCCTTATTTTAGGAAATTTTAGTTTCTAGTTTTTCCCTGTTACTAATATGGCTAAAAAGAATGTGTGTGTGTGTGTGTGTGTGTGTGTGTGTGTGTGTGATTATTAGAATAAAGTGGAATAATTGGATCAAAGAGTATATGCAGTAAAATTTATCTTGGCAGATTTCTCTAGAAAGTAGAAAAGTTGTACCAATTTATATTTCCATTACTGTATAAGGATTCCTGCTTTCCCACGCTTTTAATCCTTACAATCTAATAAAGGAAAACATATCTTTATTTAGATTTGTGTTTATTTGACTATTAGAAGTAAAGCATATTGTTTGTTTTCTCTGATATCTATTTTTTTCTTTGGAATTACCTGTTGACATATTTTGTCCACTTTTCTTTGAGGTGCATGTCTTTTTTAAATTTATTCTTAAGAATTTTTTTTGGCCATCTATGTTTGAAATGGAGCCCTGGTGGCACAGTGGTTAGGGGCTTAGCTGCTAGCCAAAAGGTCAGCAGTTCGAATCCATCAGCTGCTCCTTGGAAACCCTATGGGGCAGTTCTGCTCTGTTCTATAGGATTGCTGTAAGTTGGAATCAACTCAATGGCAAGGGGTTTGGTTTTGGTATGTTGGAAATACGTTTTCCCCAGTTTGTCACTTCCCTTTTAACCTTGTATAAGTATTTTTCCATGTGAAAGATTTTCATTTTATAAGTGCTGACATGTAGCTCTCTTTTCCTGTATGGTTTATAGCTTTCATATTAGAATATAGACTAAGCTGCTATAATGAAGAGACCAAAAATACTTAAATAAAAGTTTCTGCTGGTGTTTTAAAACGGTTTCCTTTTAATCCATTTGGAAATCTGGATTCATGAATATGGATTTAATTAATTCTTCCCCCAAATACCTAACTAGTTGTCCCAGTACTACTTATTGAATAATTATTCCTTTTCCTACTAATTTGATATGCTATTTTTTATATACTAAATTCACAGAATTGTTTTTGTATTCTCTAAGTAGTTTCATCTTATTTTTTTCCTCACTGCCACACTTTTAATTGCTTGATATATAGTAAGTTTTAATATCTTTTAGGAACGATCTCTTGTCTTCGCTTATTTATTTCAGAATTCTTCTGTAGATTATTTTTTCAGGTACGTTTTGACCATTTTTGTCAAGTTCCAGAAAATAACCCTTGAATTTTTATTAGGATTGGTTTAAATTTATAGATTTTTATTTTGATCTGTAGTTTTATATCAGTTTATAACTTACTTCATTGAGACAAAATTTTTTTTTTTTTAATTTTCCTGGGAGTAGAAAGTAGTCATTGTTTCTTATTTCCCGAAATATGTCTTCTTCATTAATCTTTCATATACTGTGTTTTTTTCATGCCTGTTAATAACAGCATTTTTACACAGCTTTCTTTTTTCTGGTTAACTCATCTTCATATAAAGGCAGATTTATATAGACCTATTATTATTATTCACCTAAGAATATGCAAGTGGATCTTCACCACTTCCTTCCTGGTTTATCTGCATACTGTTTATATTTTGAAGGCTTTGATAACATAGATTTAGTTAGTCATTTAAGGAGCCCTGGTGGTGCAACAGTTAAGCGCTAGGCTGCTAACCGAAAGGTTGGTGGTTCGAACCTACCCAGAGGCTCCACAGGAGAAAGACCTAGTGATGTGCTCCTGTAAAAATTATAGCCTAGAAAACCCTATGGGGCAGTTCTGCCCTGTCACGTGTGGTCGCTATGAATCAAAATCGACTCAGCGGTTCCCAACAACAACAACAATATTCAAATCATTCAGTTCCTAATTCAACAGCCTAAAAGGGTTAGGAAGGGAACTGAATAAGTTGAGAGGATTTTTCTTTTTGTGGGAATTTTTTTTTTTCCTTTTAAACCATTGCATGGTGGCGAGCCACACACTGTCTGATTAATTTGAAAAAATGTCTGCCCAGGCCCCAAATCTGTTTTTTTACCCCTACTTTTAATTGAAATGGCCACTTTGTAAGAAGACAGTCTTCAGACTTTGCTTATTGCCTAGGTGCTTTCTGTCTGGTGAAACTGTGCATGTATCCATGCCCCCCTCCCAACCCCTGGCCCTGTTGTAGCCTCTGTTGCTGTTATTCCATACCTGTGAAAATAACTCCAAAAAGATTGGTGTGTATCTCTCCTATACTGTTTCTCTTTATATATTGCTAACTTTATGGGTTCTCCCTCCAACCCTTCCCCATATCAGAGAGAGCCCTAACCACTTTTTGGAATTAGAGTCAGAGGTAAATGCTGAGGAGTGGTTATGCTCACCTCTTCCACCTATGCCTCTGCAATAGTGAATGCTTTTGATCAAAGGCAAGGGAAAGGACATCCCAATGTGTTGGATATCCTAATGTGCTGGACCATTCTTTTCCATGGCTCTCTTCTGCCTTCATTCCTTCTTCCTAACACATTTGATCCTTTCTTGGTTTTAGGTTGTAATTACAGTGATTCAGGCCAAAATCTTCTGGGTGAAGAGCTCATCATGAAAGAGTCAAAACTAATATATGTGATAACATTTACCAGTCACTCTCCTGTTAGTTTTACCATACCTACCCAAAACAAAAAAATTTGTAAAATCACTATTTGGTTCAGTGTTCTTAGTATAGTAGACGTTTTGGAATAGAACACGTGTAAAGATCAGTCATTAACTGCTTATTGTAAAGCAGCACAAAAATGAAGTGGCAAGGTACCTATGGTGGTGCTATGAAGTGTCTAGTAGATATTTTGGAGATAAGCTTAATGATTTGGATCTACCAGAATAGTTAGCCAGGTGGTACTGTTTTTGGTTTTGCTTAACCATTTTCTGTATTTCCCTTCACCTATTCTTGTCACAGGACCAAAGAAGTCCTTCCAGTGTTTAGGTTTGGGGCATATTGGAGTTTAAGCCCTCTGTGGTGTGCCACTTACTGCCTGTGTAATTTTGAATAAGTCTTTTAATCTCTCTGAGCTTCACTCTCCTGTTCTGTGGTACTTAACTCACTGATATATTGTTAAAACCTAATACGAAAAAACATATCAATTATCTTCATAAATGGTAACATTCCATGCAGATATACACAAATTTGATGTAGGATACTATAAAGCAATTATAGGAAGACAGTCTTGGAGTTCTAACAAAAGGTTCTTTACTGCCAGTGACGTTTTTGTAATTAAACTAAGACATTAAGCCATTCCATGAATTTAAGTCTCACTCAGGTTCTCGAGATATATAGTATACTATTGAAAGAAGGAGCATTAGCTGGAAAACATGGCCTTGGTGATAGAAGTGACGCCGAAGATCTCATGATAGAATTTTGTAAGACCAGTGACTTATTCATTGGAACACCTTTTTTCAACAACATAAATGGTGACTGTACATGGGGACCTCACCGGATGGAATACACAGAAATTAGAGTGACTACATCGGTGGAAAGAGACAATGGAGAAGCTCAATATCATGTCAAGGACAGGGGCCAGCTGCAGAATAGACCATCAATTGCTCATATACAAGTTCAAGTTGATGCTGAAGAAAATTAAAACAAATCCACGAGAGCTAATGTATGACTTTGAGACTGTCTCAGGAATAGATTTGACACATTAAACGCTCAGATTTTGTACGAATTCAACATGGAAGTAGATGAAACAAAGGATTCCAATCTACCATGCTCAGCTGTTCATGATATGTGTTTCCTCAGCAGCTGTCTCCCATATTAACATCCTTCCTTCCCATCATTATAGACCAAAATTAAAATAATACTAATAAATAAGATAAAACTCATAAATTGAAAGGAAAAGTACATTTAAAAAATAAAGAATAAAAGAAAAATAAAAGGGAGTACTGAAAACTTAAAACTGTAAAATAGCTGTGAGGAATAAAATAAACCAAAAGTAAAATAATATTAAAAGAACAAAATAAAAATAAAGCACTGATGGAGTCTCATAGGTAGTATATGGAAGTATCGACAGTGAAGTTGACATTTTATTCATTCTGTTGTTATTGAATTATGTTTGCCAATCATCACATAGGCTGAGTCAACAGAAACCCACTCACATTGATCCAATAACTGTTCGTCAGTGAAAACTGAATTACGTGGTACAAAAAAGGTTTAGGTATTTGTAACATTATGAACAAACATTGCTGGAGGCAATTTTGTACAAGTATTCAGTCTTAATCAAAGTTACTGATCAAGATAGAGAATATCCTGATTTAACTGACCCCAATATATTTATCCATCAGTTTCATAAAAGGTGTCATTCACAATTTGATGCTCACAGTGCACTGAGAATACATATACTTTTTGTACTTTAAAAAAATTACTTTTGCAAGAACTGTAAATAATTTCTTTTATTCTTTAGTGTTTTAAATTAGAATTGCATACATGGCTTCTACCTAATTAAGTACATTTTTAAAACTATTTTTATGTAATTTCATACAGAAAAGTTGCCAGAATAAGAATAGTATAGAACACCCATATAGCCTTTATCTCTTTATCCAAAGTCATCTGTTTTTTTGTATTGTTGTTCTGAACCGTTTAAGAGTTCTGAACTATTTGAGAGAACAATGCAAAATGATAGCCCTTTACCCTTAAATGCTTCAGTGTGTATTTCTTAAGAAGGGTACTCTCTTACATAACCATAGTACAGTTATCAACTTCAGAAAATCTAAAATTATTACAAAACTCTAAAGTCTCCTGTCTATATTTCGATTTTTGTCGGTTGACCGAATGAAGTCCTTTATATTTTTCCCCCCATTCAGTACAGGAGTTAGTCTAGAATCAAGTATTACAGTTGATTGTCATTTCTCTTTAGTCTCTTCGGATCTGGAACTTTCCTGTAGCTTTTCTTTGTCTTTTTGATGTCAAAGTTTTTGAAAACAAATAGTCTACTCCTTTCATTTTAATAGAATGCTCCTCATAAGGGGTTGTCTGACGTTTCCTCATGGTTAGATTCAGGATATACGTTTCAGGCCAGAATGCTGCATAAGCAGTATTGCGCTAGGCATTGTAAGTAAAGTAACCACCTTTATGTTTCATTCATCACAGTTAACTTATTGAACTTTCTTTCTGATTTGCTCTTTCATTTATTAGTGGTACAGTACACAGTCAGGATGTTATTTATGTGTCCTTAACAGAACACATATTGGACCTAGGTTTTATATTTCTTGTGAACCTGATGGGGGCTAGTTGCTAAGTATATCCCTACCCGTTGCCGTTGAGTGGACTGACTCACAGTGACACTGTAGGACAGAGTAGAACTGCTCCATAGGGTTTCCAAGGAGCGGTTGGTGGATTTGAACTGCTGACCTTTTGATTAGCAGCCAAGCTCTTAATCACTGCGCCACCAGGGCTCCTGCTAAGTAGGTAGTTCTATACATCTATAGTGAAACCTGTGAGAGCCGGAACTCAATAGGACTGCCTTGTTTTTCCGAGTCTCGAAAGTTTTCCACCTTCGATGTGGTGTAGTCGTCCCACTTTTTTTTAGTGGAAAATATTTGAGTATTCCTTCTCTGACAGATTTCTGTCTTGCAGAGGTGCTCGCTTTTGCAGGTTTTACTCTAAATACAGCCTTAAAAAATACTTCTTATTTGATAGTTATTAGCATCACTATTTTAATTAATAGATAATACATAGAAACCAGATTTTTTTCTGTATATGACTTGCTTCTCCTATGATGGTATACTGTTATTATTGCTTACTTCTCTCTTCACCTACCACCTGGCACCTTGCAATTTGGCATCTTAGTCCTTAGCAGTCTTCTTAAATTGTTTTGATATTTTCTCTTGTTTCAGAACAAAAATCAGAAAAATGAAAGGTGTTTGTTTAAGCAGTTGGTGTATTTTAAAAAGAATCTTTCCTGTTCTTAATATTCCTATTTTATAAAAATGTATATGAAGTATAATAACCTCAGTAGTTGATAGTGCCATAATTTGCTTTTTAGCTTGACCTATATTACATGAAGTTCCCTGGGTGGTACAAGCGGTTTACAATCAGCTGCTAATCTAAAGATTGGCAGTTCAAATCTACTTAGAAGTTCTGCAGAAGAAAAGCATAGCGAACTGCTTCCATGAAGATTACAGCCAAGAAAACCTTATGGAACAGTTCTGCTCTGTAACACATGGGGTCTCCATGAGTCAGAATCAACTCTACGGCAACGAGTATATTATGTCAATTTGCAGCATTTTCTTTTAAATTATAATTGTTCCTTCATTGTAGTGCTTGTATTAGCACATAGTCAGCCACACAGTCTCTAAGTGTTAGTAATCCAAACTAGATTATTATTTTCCTCTTTACAAAATGTAATTTGCCTTCTGTTCCTACCACTCTACTGAAATAGTTCCATGAACTATATTTTCTTTTTAAAATCCAGTGGCTTCTCAGTCCTCATCTCATTACCTATGTTAGCAGCAAATCAGACATTAGGCTATGAAGTGTGAACATTCCCATAGACATTTTGCTGTATATTTGCTGTTGGCCCTCTACCTTCAAGGGAATTTTAGAAGTAAATGGTTTGCTTGTTGCTTGAGATATTAGGGAGTAGGATTAGAAGTAGAGCTTCTGAGTATAGATACCAAAAAAACCTCCACAGCCATCAGGGTGATTCCAATGCAGCGATCCTATAGGACAGAGTAGAACTGCCACATAAGGTTTCAATACTGTAAATCTTTATGGAAACCAACGGCCAAATCTTTTTCCCGCAGAGTGGCTGGTGGGTTTGAACTGCCAGCCTTTTGGTTAGCAGTCGAGCACTTTACCCATTGAAGCACCAGGTCTCCTTGAACATAGATAAACCCTCCAAATAATTTCCTCTGAAGCTAAAAGAGACAGTGGGTCTGTCCCACAGTAATTGCTTTGGCTCTGCAATCTGTTGCAGAGATTTCAAGATTGTTTCTGTGTTAGTAGGGGCTGGATGCTTTTTATTCATTCAGCAGATAATTATTTATTCAACACTCATGGATTAGGCATTGGGAATACAGAGATGCACAAAACACATTATTTTCCCTCAAAGAGTAAGGAATGACTTACAAATATCCACTTAAAAGATCAGGTAATTACTGTAAAGTTTAGGCTCCAAAGATCAGTGAGATGATGTTTGGGTTCCAGTTCTGTTACTTAAATGTAGGGCCACAAAAACAGTGAACTTTTTTTTTTTTTTTTTAAATAAGTTATAACCACTTTCAATAAAGCCTGAAGTTATACAGCACTTTTAAAGTTTAGAATTTGCAAGGACTTAGGGGGTTTTTATAGATCTCTTTTAAACTCAGTTAATAAAATCAAAGTATTTTCCATTCAAATTATTAGTATTCAGAATCCACTGCATTTTAAGTACTGTATCTAGCATAGAGGTAACTTTAAAAGTTGCTAATAGAAGCAAAATTTTTTTTATTTAAATTTATATTATTTCAGAGATTTTCCTTTTATTATGTAATTGGCTCTTAAGTATTTTCTAGGGCAGAGAAATTCAAGTGGAGTGTTTTCTAAACAAACTTTAATAAATGTGCTTAACAAAGCTCTATGTAAAATAGCACTATTTTGAATCTTCCTATAAATCAAGTCCACGCTGCCCAGTTGTTCTATTTTCCCTGTCAATTATTTTGCCCATTTCTAATTAACTCAGCTTAGTAACATTCTCCACAACCAAGATTCCAAATCTTCACTTTTTTAACACTTTTTCTTGAGCCCCCCAACCTCTTCACTGTCCCTTGTAATCTTTTTAAAAAATTTTAAAACATTGCAAGTATAGATACTACAAACTAATACAATGAATATTCATGTACCTACCACCTTGCTTTAATACATGTTAACCTTTTGCCACATATGCTTCAACTTATTTTAAAAATAAATAAAAACAGATACACTGAAACCTCACATATAATCTCTCTCCACAGAGACAACCAGTGACCTGAAATTTATGTTGATCACTCCTGTGAAAGTGTTCATGTTTTTTTTGTACCACACATGTATGAATCTACCAATGATATTCAGTATTATCCAGCATGTTTTAAAACTTTATATAGTATTTATACTACATGTATCATTCTCCAACTTGCTTTTTTCACAAACCTTTGTTTTTCAGATTTATCTGTTTACTCATATACACTTAAGCCATTCATTTTAATTGCAAATAGTATTTCATTGTATGAATACAGTATAATTAATCCATTCTCCCAGTGGATGTGTAGGGTGCATATAATTTTTCACTGTTACAGACAGTGTCACAGTGAACATTATCGTACTTGTCGTCCTTATGCGTATTTGTGGGAGTTTGCTCAAGGATATATATCTAGAATTGAATTTGTACCTTGAAATGGTTAATTGTTGACAAATTGCTGTCTCTGATGGTTGTACCAATTAACTTTTCCAACTAAAGGTGCATGCAAGTGTCCATTTTTCCTGATCCTGGGAGAATTTGATATTACCAGACCTAAAATTTTTTACCGATCTCACTGATTATTAAATAATAGCTATTTGTTATTGTTATTTGAATTTCTTTGATTGGCTGGTTGAACTTCCTAAGTTTACTAGTCATTTAGGTTTCTTGTTTTGTGATTAACTGCCTGTCCTACTTTTGGCCCTCTTTTTTTCTTTTTTTTTTTAAGTTGTTTATTTGTTATTTTACATATATTCTAGACAGTTACATGCACTGGAGATGCTTTCAGTCAGTGCTTTGTTTTTTCACTTTGGTTGTGGTGTCTTTGGTCATAGAATTTTTAAAATTTTAGTCAAAGTTATTAGTTTTTTAAATTTATGATTATACGTTATGTATTTTTTATTGTTTTTAATTTTTCCTTATTCCGATGTGTAACCAAAAATTTAGTGGCTTGAAACAACAACGCTTATTATATCTTCGGGTTTCTGTGGGTTAGGAATTCAGACAGGGCCTAGCAGCATTGCTTTGTCTCTGCTTTACAATGTCTGGGGCCTCAGATGTGGTAACTTGAGGGCTGGGGTGACTTGAAATAATCTGGAGGCATTGTGTCTTACGATTGATGCTGGTTTTTGACCGGGACTTCAACTGGTTCATCTGGTTGATGCTGGTTGTTGATTGGAACTCTTACACATGACACCCCCCACCCCCATTTGATCTCTCCACATGGACTAATTTGGACTTCCTTGTACTATGGCGACTGTGTTCCAAGAGTAAGTATCCCCGAAGATAACTAGGCAGAAGCTGTATCACCTTTTGTAAACTACCCATGGAAGTCACATAGTGCCCCAAGCCTTCCTAGATTCAAAAGGTGTGAAATAGTCCCTACTTTTTGATGGGAGGAGGATCAAAACTTCATTTTGAAGAGTATGTGAGATGAAAGATGTTTATGCATCCTCTTTTGAAAAATCAGCCACATCTACCTTGAAGTCATAATGCTATTATTCTTCATTTCTTTATAAAGTTTTCAGTTAGGTCTGAAATTTTTGTGTTTGATATGAGATAGAGATCTAGTTTCATTTTTTGTTTTATGGTTAATTAAGTTGAAACAATGCCATGGTGTGTCCTTTCCCCACTACTTTTTTTTAAACACAAAATAATTTCTTTATTAAAATAATACTTGTTTGTGGTTGTATTAGTTTCCCAGGGCTGCTGTCATAAAGTTCCACAAAGTGTGTGGCCTTAAACAACAGAAATATATTGTCTCACATTTCTGGAGGCTAGTCGTCCAAATTTAGGGTGTTGGCAGGGCCAGGTTCTCTCTGAAGTCTCTAGGGAAGATCTTTTTTGGCTCTCTCAACTTCTGGTAGCCCAGGTGTTCTGTCTTTCAGTGTCTCTTCTTTTTATTTATTTATTTGTCTTAATTGAGTAGAAAGGTTAAGTTCTATGTAAAATGAATATCAAAATATAAAGCAAATGTTCCACTAGAAAAAAAAGTGGTACATGTGCATGTATAAACGCACTCACACACATACACACATGCAAAACAGAAAATGTTAAAAATAACTTTTGTAGTCAGGATTTGTAACCTTTGTAATGTTCAAGATGTTCTGTTCAGTAATTTCTAACGCCACCTCTAACATTCCCTTATATGCATAGCTTTGTTTCTGAGCTCCATCCTTTTGTTCTGTTGGTCTATTAGTCTGTTCCTAGGGCCATACCATATTTTGTTGACTAAACCACCAGTTGCTGTCTAGTTGACTCCAATTGATGGCAACCACATGTGTTTCAGAGTTGAACTGTGTTCCATAGGGTTTTCAGTGGCTGATTTTTCAGAAGTAGATCACCAGGCCTTTCTTCGACGTGCTTCTGGGTAGATGCTAATCGTTAACCTTTCAGTTAGCAGCCAAGAATGTTAATGGTTTGTACCACCCAGGGACTTCTATTGTGTTGACTACTATACCTCTGTTTGTTTTATATCTATCAAGGCAATTCTACTATCTTTGTAAATCTTCTTCAAAATTGTCTTGACCGTCCTGTCCCTGTGTTCTTCCATATGATTTTTATGATTAGTTTGTCAAGTTCCGTGATAATGCTCATGATATTTTGATGAGAGTTGCACTGAATTTATTGATTAGTTTTGGGGAAACACAGTGGTACAGTGGGGCCCTGGTGGTGCAGTGGTTAAAGAGCTTGGCTGCTAACCAGAAAAGCTCAGCAGTTTGAAACCACCAGGTACTCTTTGGAAACTATGGGGCAGTTCTACTCTGTCCTGTAGGGTCACTATGAGTCGGAATTGACTCGACAGCAATGGTCATGTTTATGATAGCGTGTCTGCCCCTCCGTTACTGTGGTGTGTTCCTCTTTTTATTTAGCTTTATGTCTTTTAAAAAGTATTTGATATTTTCTGTTTCGACTGTCCTTTATTATAATGCACATTTCAAGAGGGCAGAGATTTGCCTGTTCTGTTCGTTGCTACATCATCTCAATTGCCTAGAAAAGTACTTAATGTATGGGAGGCACTGAGTAAATATTTGTTGAATGAATGAATGATGTATTCCTGTTTTACCTATAACATTTTAATACTGTGAATAGGATCTTTTTCTGTTATTTTTTTTTGTTGATAATTTCTAGTACATTGAAATTGAATTGATATTTATATTTTGATATTGCCAAAATCTCTTAATAGTTTAGTAGTTTTTGTAGATAATACTGGATTTTTCTGAGGATAAAATCATATCATCCTTAAATGAGGACAGTAATTCAGTGTTTTTAAATCTATGCACAGAATTATGTAACCATCACTACTATGTAATTTTAGAACATTTTCATCACCCCTCACTAATATTTCTATACTCGTTAGTAGTTACTCCATTCCCACTCAACCCCACTTGGCAGTCACTATTCTACCTTGTATCTCTGTGGATTTGCCTATTCCATATAAATGGAATCGTACAATATGTGGTCTTTTGTGACTGGCATCTTTCATTTATTGTATGTTTTCAAGGTTCATATCGTAGCCAACACTTGTTATTTTCCTTTTTTTATTATAGTCATCCTAGTGGGTGTGAAGTAGGATCTCATTGTGGTTTTGCCTTGCATTCATTCCCCTGGTGGTTCACAATGTTGAGCATCTTTCATATGCTTACTGGCCATTTGTGTATCTCCTTTGAAGAAATATCTATTCAAGTTCTGTGCCCATTTTTTTATTTGGGTTGTTTATCTGTTTGTCATTGAGTTGTGATTACAATGAACTTTTAAGGATTGTCATCTTTTACCAATTTTCAAATTAAGAGTGACAAAATATAATAGCAATTTGTGTATGTGAAGGTGGGGGAATCAAAACTACTTTGAGACAGAAAAAATATCTCTGTATTACAAGGATCTGTTGCATAATACTGATTAATACTAATACCAAAGTAAGATATGTTGCCCAATTAATGAACAGTTGATATCCAAGTAAAGAGCTACATTGTTTAACATTTAGCAAAAACTTGAAATTGTCAAATAGGAAGGTAGATATTAAAACAGCTTACAGCATTTCAGTAGAAACTAACAAAGTAAATTGTAGCTTGAAAAAGAAAAAGTGTATGATTTTGCATCCTCAGTGAGTTCTTTGTGCAAACTGAGAAGCTTTAAAAAAAAATTAAAAGCTCTGTTATTTGGAGCTTTTAAAGGTAATGCTAGCTTGATTCTTTCAGCAGTGGCCAAGGAAATGCCAGTGTCTGGATCACTGTGCTCTGAGTGGGCAACATTTTTCTTTAAAACACTAAGAAAGAATGGTACTAATACATTATCATAGAAGCCCTGTTGGGATGGTGGTTAAGAACTTGGCTGCTAACCAAAAGGTTGGCAGTTTGAATCCACCAGACACTCCCTGCAATCCCTATGGGGCAATTCTACTGTGTCCTTTAGGGTTGCTATGAGAACTGACTCGATGGCACCTAACAGCAATACATTATCTGGATTCAATCAGCAGTTGCAATTTATGATAAAGAATTTATGAAAATAACACTTCTGAGTTTCTTAATTGTGATTCCTTTTTTTTTTTAATTCAACAATTTATACACGTATTGTTTTGTGATATTAGTTTCAATCCCCACAATGTAGTAGCACACTGCCTCTTACCACTCCAGGCTGCCTGTATATGTTTGACCAATTCCCATCACTTACTGCCTTCGCATCCTGCTGTTGACAGGTGCTTCCTATTTGGTCTCAGATATCTGATTGAACTAAGAAGCACATTTCTCACGTGTATTATTTTTTGTTTTATAGTCCTGTCCAATCTTTGTCTGAAGAGTAGACTTCGGGAATGGTTTCAGTTATGGGTTAACAGTGCATCCAGGGGCCATAGTTTCAGGGGTTCCTCTGGTCTCTGTCAGACCATTAAGTCTGGCCTTTTTACATGAATTTGAGTTCTGTTCTACGTTTTTCTCTGGCTCTGTCTGGGACTTTCTGTTGCGTCCCCTGTCACGGTGGTCATTGGTGGTGGCTGGGCACCATCTAGTTCTTCTGGTCTCTAGGTGGTGGAGTCTCTGGTTCATTTGGTCCTTTAGTCCTTTGTGCTGGTATTTTCCTTGTATCTTTGGTTTTCTTCATTCTCCTTTGCTCCAAGTGGGATGGGACCAATTGATGTATCTTAGATGGCCGCTCGTAAGCTTTTAAGACCCCAGATGCCACTCACCAAAGTGGGATGTAGAACATTTTCTTAATAAACTATGTTATGCCAGTTGACCTAGATGTCCCCTGAAACTCTGGTCCCCAGGCCCCAGCCCCAGCTATTCTGTGCCTCAAAGTGTTTGGATATGTCCAGGAAACTTCTTTGCATTTGCTTTGGTCCAGTTGTGATGACTTCGTGTGTTGTCCTTCCCTTCACGGAAGTTGATCCTTGTCTACTGTCTAGTTAATGATTTCCCCTCCCCTCCTCCCAACCTTCGTAACTGTAACCATCAAAGAATGCTTTTTTATGTGTTTAAACCTTTTCTTGAGTTCTTACAAGAGCTGGGATTCGTAACAAAGATAATATTGAATTTGCTGGGAGAAAAGGATGAGATCATGAAAAAGGTGCCAAGCTTAATCACCTGAATATCTAAATTTTACTAGATGTAATTTTTAATTAAGTACTGTCAAAGTAAATGAATTTTACTATACCACTTACTGTTTTTTTTTCCTTCTGTTAGGGTTTCCATGACCTCCTGCCTTATATTACTTGGCATGATGTCTATTCTACATAGTGATGCACAGTGATTATTTACCAAGTAATAATTAAAGTATGTCATTTAGTCCATGATAACAAATTATGTCTTGACTTATAACTTCAACACATATTTGTGATATTATCAATGATACATATTTATACTGCCCAGCCTTCTTCTCAAAACAAAAAGAGATGCCTTAAATGAAAAATAGATTATTGTTGTTCTCAAGCTGCTAGTGAATTAAATAAGCATAAAAGTCAGGATACTTCAAAGACGGTGGCATTCTTCAGCTTCTAAAAAAATTGTAAGGTAAGCTATTCAAGATGAAACAATGATTGCTTTTGGAAGAATTGAAAGAATACCAACATACTGCAAAATGCGCTGACTGTGTTTTTACTTCCTATCTTATAACAGGCAAAGAAGTTACAGTAAAGTATAAAAAAAGATTTAGTGATGAACTTCTGTAATTCAGATCACCAGCAACTTTTCTAATGTTGCTGTTGTTGTTAGTTGTTAGGTGCTGTTGAGTCGGTTCCAACTCATAGCGACCCTGTGAACAACAGAACGAAACATTGCCCGGTCCTGTGCCATCCTCACAGTCGTTGTTATGCTTGAGCCCATTGTTGCAGCCACTTTGGCAGTCCATCTCATTGAGGGTCTACCTCTTTTTCACTGATCCTGTACTTTACCAAGCATGATGTCCTTCTCCAGGGACTGATCTCTCCTGACAACATGTCCAAAGTATGTAAGACGTAGTCTCACCATCCTTGCTTCTAAGGAGCATTCTGGTTGTACTTCTTCCAAGCCAGACCTGTTTGTTCTTTTGGCAGTCCATGGTATATTCGATATTCTTCGCCAACACCACAATTTAAAGGTATCCGTTCTTCTTTGGTCTTCCTTATTCTTTGTCCGGCTTTCTCATGCATATTAAGCGATTGAAAAACCTTATGGCTTGAGTCAGGCATACCTTAGTTCTCAAGGTGACGTCTTTGCTTTTCAACACTTTAAAGAGGTCTTTTGCAGCAGATTTGACCAACGCAATATCTTATTTGATTTCTTGACTGCTGCTTCCATGGACATTGATTGTGGATCCAAGTAAAATGAAATCCTCGACAACTTCAACCTTTTCTCCATTTATCATGATGTTGCTTATTGGTCCAGTTATGAGGAGTTTTGTTTTCTTTATGTTGAGGTGTAATCCATACTGAAGGCTATAGTCTTTGATGTTCATCAGTAAGTGCTTCAAGTCCTCTTCACTTTCAACAAGCAAGGTTGGGTCATCTGTGTAATGCAGGTTGTTAATGAGTCATCCTCCAATCCTGATGTCACCACATTCTTCTGCATATAGTCCAGTTTCTCAGATTATTTGCTCAGCATACAGATTGAATAGGTATGGATGAAAGGATAGCTTCATGGTTTAAAGTCAGCTAAGGTGTGCATCAGCAGTATATCCTTTCACCATACTTTGCTAATATTAAACAGAAATATTATAAAAAATGCACATATTATGTTCACTTCTTTAAAAGGTTGCTGGATTTAGGATTTTTTTAAAAACAAAAATATAAAATAAGAGATACTAAGTTTATTATGATAAAAATATGTTCTTTTGATTCAAATTAAAAAAAATGATTTCACTTTCCTGATTTCTTTCTTGTCATAACATTTTAAAAATGTGTATGAATACAAATTTGATGACTTTCACCAGTTAACTCATCTGGGAAGTAAATTTTTTTGTTGTTGTCATTCTTTAATCCAAAGAAATTCTATCAATACATGAAGATACAGAAAAATGTTCCATGACAAAATAATAAACCTATTGCACAGTGTGACACACAGTAGGTTTTCAGTATGTATCTGTCAGACTAAGTTGTACACCTTATCTGTACCTCACCTTCCTGAGGAGCGATACCCTTATGTAGAGAATGAAGATTCTTATCTTTGATTTAAAACTGAAAATGTTCTTATTTAGAATCGATTTCACTTTAGAAAATGGGCGCTTTTTAATGGAATTTCACTGTATGAAAAAGGGCAAGAAATAAAGTAGAAAAATATTCAGTTTGAAAATCTTCCCCATATATCATTGTAAGGTGAAGTGACCCTACCTTGATTGACCTTTTCCTGTATCACCTCAGGGCATTTCTCTTTCTCTCCCTGTCTTCTTCCCATTTGTGAGGAAAAAAGCAACCTCCTCCAGAAACTCTTTTTTTAATCTCTGCCCCTTTGCCCTCTAACCGCATTCCAACTCCCTCCCCAAATAACTGAAGTTAATGTTCCATAAGAGGCTGAGCATGTTTCTACCACTGAATAACTTAGCACATAGTATTAGAATTTTATTTTTATTGATAAAATAAAAATAGTTTTTTTCCCACTAGATTCCAGATTCCTTCAAAGCAAGGATTATATCTGATACAGATGCTTAATACGTTTATTTTGGATAAATGAATAAATGAGTGAAATTGAACAAAAATAGAAGACGTAAACTATTCATATTTAATTTATTAATATGTATAGTTATGCTTGTATCACTCTTTAAAGCCTTTTTCCCCTTTCTTCCTATTAATTTTTTATATAGATGATGTTTGCCTTTATTTTTTAAAATTATTTCGGCATAAGCAGGCTGTTTTAAATTGAGTATTACTTTTCTAGATGTTCTGTCCTTTACCGAGAGTGGTGTGTTGAAGTCTCCTAATTATTGTGGAACTGTCAATTTCTCTTTTCATTGCTGTTTGAGTTTGTTTTATGTGTTTTGGAGCCCTGTTGTTGAGTGCGTAAAGCTTTATTAAAGTTATGTCTTCTTGGTGGATTGTCCCTTTAATCATTATGTAATTGGCTTCCTTGTCTTTTATGGTGGCTTTTGCGTTAAATTCTATTTTATCTGTGATTAGTATTGCCACTCCTTTCTTGTTTACAGTTGGCTTGATATATATATTTTTATAACTGTTTTTTCTATCCTTTGATTTTTAATATATTTATGTCTTTGTGTTTGAGGTGTGTCTACTGTAGACAGCATATTGATGGGTCATGTTTTTTATCCACTCTGCCACTCTGTGTCTCTCTCTTTTTTTTTGTAATGTAGGTGAAAGTTTACAGAGCACATTAGTTTCTTATTAAACAGTTAACACACAAATCGTTTTGTGACATTGGTTGCCAATGCCACAGTGTGTCAACACTCTCCCCTTCTCCACCCCAGGTTCCCTGTTTCCATTTTTCCTGTCCTTCCTGCCTTTTCGTTTTTGCTTTTGGGCTTGTGTGCCCGTTAGTCTCGTATATATGATTAAACTATGAATCACATCCCTCACTTGTGTTATTGTTGGCCTTATAGACCTGTCTAATCTTTGGCTGAAGGGTGAACCTCAGGGGTGACTTCAGTACTGAATTAAAAGGTTGTCTAGGGGCAATACTCTCAGGGTTTCTGCAGTCTCTTTCAGGCCAGCAAGCCTGGTGTTTCTGTGTGTATGTGTAAATTTGAATTTTGTCATTTTTCTCTTGCTCTATCCAGAGCAGCCAGTGGTAGTAACCGGGCACCGTCTGTTTGTTCTGGGCTAAGTCTGTTGGAGGTTGTGGTAGTTGTGGGACATTAGTCCTTTGGAGTAATCTTTACCTTGTGTCTTTGATCTTCTTCATTCTCCTTTGCTCCAGCTGGGATGGGACGAGTAGATGTATCTTAGATGGCTGCTTGCAGGCTACTCACCACAGTTTGATGTATGAGACCACTGTTATAAAAACACATGAAAATGTTTCCACACTCTCAGTCTCTTTATTCATGTATTTAAGCCATTTACATTCATTGTGGTTGTCAATAGGTATGAGTTCATTGCTGTCACAGTGTGCTTTTTTCTATTTGGTGGTGCTGATGTTTTCTTTGTTCCTCTTACTTTCCTGTGCTGAGTTCCCTTTTCTTTCATGGATTTTGTTTCCTTTTGTTACAGGTTTTGTGTTCACTGAATGTTTGTATTTTTCTTCTTTTTTATTTTGATGAGTAGGTTTGTTAACTTTTTTATGGCTGCCTTGAAACTTACTCTTATCTTCCTAAGCTTAAATCTGTCTTTTATTACTTGATACCACCTGGACTTCCTCTCCATTTGAAAATTCTGTACCTATACCATTTATTCCCCCTTTTATTGTTTTGACATTGTCGTCATTTACAGATTGACATCTCTGTTTCCCTGTTTTAAGTATTTTAGGTTTGTATTTTGTCCTGTTTCCTGCACTTCATTTGTAGTCTGATGTTGTTGGTTCTCTAACTGAAGCACTCCCTTTAACATTTCTTGTAAGTTTGGTTTGGTTTTTACAAATTCTCTTAATTTCTATTTGTCTGGAAATGTAATTTTGACATTGTATTTGACAGAGAGTTTTACAGAGTATATTATTCTTCGTTGGCTTTTTTTTTCTTTCAGGGTTTTATGTATGTCATCCCATTGCCTTCTTACCTGCATAATTTCTGCAGGATGTGAGGTGGGCGTGGTGGGTTCTTGCTTCTTCTCACCAGAAGGGTGAGCAGTAGGAAAGTGTGTTTCTCTGGTTACCAGTGCTCTGTTTCCTGTTGTGAGGTCTACGAGGTTGCCTTCCCTTACTCCTATCTGAGGTTGTTGCTGGCTGTGTTCAAAGATGGCTACACTGTGCCATGATAGTTAACAGTGGACCTCAATTCCGTGTCTCTCCTCCTTCTCTGTTTTTTGTCACTTTCTTCTTCAGTTGAGCGTTTGATCTAGTTCTTTATCCCTTTGTTTGATGCCCAGTGTTCCGGAATTGACATTTGTATCTGTTTTACTTCATTTTTTGGGTCTTTGCTGTAGAAGGACGGCATGGTGCATCCATCTAGGGCCCATGTTGACTCTACCTCCTGCTAGAATATTTTTGACAACTCAGTAGAAAGACTTTCCTCAGGCCTCAGTAACAAAAAAAGCTGTGCTTCCTCTAAGAAACTAATTTATTTTCATATTATGAATACTGCGAATAACATAAACTAACAAAAGCTGTATATGGCAGTCATTTCTTCTTTGCATTGGTTACCAGGAAACTCAAAACCATATATTTGGTCCAGGAATAAAGGGTACATGGCCTTAAGATATGCATTTTTTATACCAACTTTATTCTTGGTCTTGTATTTCTCATTCTCAATTCTTTAGTTCTTATTTTATATACTATGTATTTTAGTATATTACCTCATATCATGTTTTTAGAACAAGGTAGAGGGATCTTACGGGAAAAAGGAACTTAGAGAGAACAGTTTACAGTGCAAATGTGTGTTTGAGTAACAGTCTAAATTGATTTACTCTAATATGTAATTAACAATAGTCTACATAACTATCACATTTTCAACTTTTTTAAAGAGGCAGGAGAACCTGGTAGGAAGTAGTTAATGATAAGCGTAGTAAAGAGAACCCTGGGGATGATGAAGACTTGCGTAAATGATTGATATTGAATTGCTTTCTGTTTTGAGTAGGATGATGAGTTTCAGAATCAGAGAATGCTAGACAACTAGTCAAAATGGGTCAATACAGAGGAGGGAACAAGAAAAGTACAGTGGAGATACTTTTTAAAATTGCTAGCTCTACTTTTTGTCTAATGTTGATCCTATTTAAATCTCACTGTGTATAATCATATAAAAGCTGTGCATGGCATTATTTTTATACTGAGCAACTGCATATGTATTGCTTAGAAGAACATTGCTGTCACATCATAAGATATGTCAACATTGCTTTGCATAATATTTTTAACATGGCAGTCTTCATTATAAAATAATATTGTTTCTAAAGGATTTTTAATTGAATTATCTATATGTGGTGTTTCCCCCCATGACTTTAATATAGTTTCCACGTACTCCTTAGTCACTGTGTCTTATATTTATTATCTTTGCATTTTCAGTAGAAAGAGCAGTTTTATACATTTATTAGTTGCTTAGTAATCATTGATTTTGCTTCTGCAGTTTTCCCCATCATCATTTTTTTCCTTCTCTAGATCATCTCATCAACATATAAACATGCTGTACTGTCTCTCATTTTAATACAAAAAAAGCATTCAAGACTCCACTCCCCCCGCCACCAGCTACTGTACCAATTTTCTATAACCCTTCATAGCAAAACTCCTTCAAAGAGTTGTCCACATACGCTGTTTCCACACCCTCATCTTACTTTCCCCACTTTAGCCACCCTATTCATGCTTTTATCCTCACCACTCCAGTGACAACATTCTTGTCAAGAGCACCAGTGAAATTTATTTTGCTACATCCAATGGTTATTTCTCCACCCTCATGTTAAGTGTTTTCCCAACAGCGTTTGTTAGTTGGTCATGTCATCCTTCCTGAAACTCTTTACTTGGCTACTTAACATGGCCAAAATCAAAGTCTTAATTTCTTAATACTCTCGCCACTGCTCCCCTCTAAACCTGTTCCTTTCCTAGTGTTCTCCATCTTAATGATTGGCAATACCGTTCACCCAGTTTCCCTGACCAAAACCCTGGAGTCATCTTGGACCATGCTTCTTTTTTTCTTATCGAGTCCATCAGCAACCAAATATCCAGCCACTTCTCAACACCAGTGTGACTACCGTGACATTCACCTCATCACCTGAACCGATCTCTAACTGGTCTCTGTATTTTGATTCTTCTTTCCTTCTAGCTTTCGACACACCTGGAATGACATCCCTAGTACTTACTGTTGCTTTCTAGGCCCTGCATGATCTTTAGCTAGCTCTCCTCCCCCTCACTTCTAATTTATTGTGTACCAACCCTGCTTATTCTTATCATTCTTTGAAAACACCAGGTTTCCCACCTTAGGGCTTGGTACTTGGCTATTCTGTCGTTTGGAGTGTTCTTCTTTCTTACTTCATTCTGGTCTCAGAGTAATTATCTTCTCAGAGAGGTCTTCCTTGCCATCACTCTCCATCCCTGTACCATTCAAAAGGATATATTTTTTTCTTTTTTAGTTGTTTGTAAGTCTCCATACAAATGTAAGTTTCACGAAGACTGTTCACTGTTATATTCCCAGGTCTAACACAGTACTTGTCACATAGAAAGCAGTTGATAGATATTTACGGAATGAATGAACAAATAGATTATTGATTTGGTGTTTATCAAATCATTAGTGAACAAGGAAAATTTAAGACAGTTTGTGATTTATATTCTAATTTTCACACTTGTTAAATGTTTTTAAGTAGCATTTTTTTTATCAAGTATATAGCAATTAATTGTCTGTATTCCTTATACTTCTTTCATCTGTGTACCTCAAAAAGTTTTATAAGCATAATTAACTAAACTTCACAACATCCCTGTGAAGCAAATAATTATGATATGACAAAGTGAATCACCAAGAGATTGCCTAAGGTGCATAATGAATGTTTGCCAAAATCCTGAGTAAAGACCAGGGTTATGTAGTCTCTTGATAAAGCATTAGACCAGATTTCTTGTTTATGATGAAATCAATCTAAGAGTTCTTAGAAAAAAAATAGTAATCATTAGTTAATAGCCCTAAAATTCATAACAAAGTATTTTTAATACAGTAAAATATAAATGATCTGAAACCTACTGTTTATTAGCCATGGTAACATTAACCAAATATTTCTTAGACCTGTGTATTGTTAGATTGCTTAGTTGCCTCACCAGTCTTCACAACCATAGTCTGAAATGGACCTTTCAAGGCTTGATTTAGGTTTAATGTTCAAACATTTGAAATAACATCATTTCAGTCTTTTAGCTATGATACATGAAAATTTTATAAAGCTATGAACTCATGTTTGTCTTGGTTGCTGGCTTGTTCAAATGAGGTTTTTTAAAAGGCCGTCTTAATATAAATGCCAAATTACCTGTCAATTTGGCATTTATTGGTAGGACTAAGATGTATTCTAATTTTGATATAAAAAACTAAAATTTCTTAAAACTTATATTCAGTAAATGTTTTTTACTTAGTTTCTAGTAATTCCTAAAACTCTGTGTGTTGCTACAATTTGAATTGAATTCCCTAAAGAACTTGTAGGTCCTTATAAGTAAAAATACAAGTAAAACAGCATGTAATTTTTTCTCAAAGGAAACTATCATATTACTTCATATATGTGATTGGTTCATATTTGGATATTGTGTATATATTAACCTCAGGAATATTTCAACAACAATTGACTGTGCTACCCTCTCCTTCCTCTACTGGATGCCCATTTATGGCTCTAAAAAGGAAACCTATAAACAAGTGAGTAAAGATTTTGAGAAGTGCTCACTAGTGTTGAAAGAATAGAGTGGTAAAGTTTATGAAAACAGGCAGCTTGTACATCTTAATTTTTTCTTTTTTTTTTTTTTATTTACCAAGTATACTAGCCAGTTGTACTTAGTTTGCAAGGATTTTCGTTTCAGCAAAACACTTAAGTTGTCATCTGAGCTCCAGCTAAATTTGATGTAATAAGACTTCTTTTCCTTGTCTAAAACTTTTGTGAGCCAACCATTGGGAATTATAACTTTTCTAGGAAAGTTTCAATTGAAGAGAATAGTAAGGACAAGTGTTACAAATGAAGAATATGATACATTTTGAGTTGAATGACAATTTTTTGGAGAAAAGATAGTGAAATTGTTAATTGATATAGTTTAGTAATTTATGGAAATGTAAAATCATTTTCAACATAAGAAGTGCTTGTATTGCCATCGCCATCTGTTTATATTTGTTTTTTTCCTGAAGTAGTACTACTGACAATGAAATGTTTAGTTGAAGAGAGTGGTGGTTTGGGAGGGTGACAAAAAGTTGAAATCCTTTTTAAAGTGTCAACATTTTTTTTTTGAAATTTTGCAGGTTTATTTTTCCATAATTTTTAAACATAGACATTCCTGTCTAGTGTATTTTTTTTTTTTTTTAATTGTGCATTGGTGAAAGTTTACAAAGCAAATTAGTTTCCTGTTCGATAGTATGAACCTAAAATGTTCTGTAACATTGGTTTCATTCCCCTCAGTGTGTCAGCACTATCACCATTTCTGTTCTGGGTTCCTCGTTTTCTTTTGTCCTGATTTTCTATACTTTCCTGCCTTCTCATCTTTGCTTTGGGGCAAATGTCACCCTTTTAATCTCACATAATTGATTGTTCTGAGGAGCACATTCCTCTCAGGTGTTATTGTTTATTTTATGAGCCTGTCTATGGTTTGGCTGAAATATGCTCTCTGGGAATGGCGTCAATTCCAGCTTAGAAGGGTGTCTTAGGGCCATAGTCTTGAGGGTTCCTCCAGTCTCTGTCAGACTAGTAAGTCTGGTCTTTTTTGTGAATTTGATTTTTTTTTTCTGTATTTTTTCTCCCACTCTGTCCAAGACCTTCTGTTGTGATCCCAGTAAGAACAGTCAGTAGTGCTAGCTGGGCACCATCTAGTTCTTCTGGTCTCAGGGTGGTGTAGGCTGTGGTACATGTGCTCCATTAGTCCTTTAAATTAATTGCTCCCTTGAGTCTTTGGTTTTCTTCACTCTCCTTTGCTGCAGACTGGAAAAGACCAGTAGATTTATCTTAGATGGTCCCTCACAAGCTTTTAACTTCCCAGATGCTACTCATCAAAGTAGGATGCAGAACTTTATCTTTTTAACTATGTTGTGCCACTTGATGTAGATGACCCTTGAGTCTATGGTCCTTCGCCTTCAAGCCTAGAAGCTTCTTCCTGCAAGGTGTTTGGGTATGTGTAAGAAGTTGCCCTAACTATGGCCCTTATGTGCTCTATTGTCTATATTAATATATAAGCAGCACCTACAGTTACATATATAGAAATATCCACCACTAAACGTATATCTGCAGGTAGGTGTGTTCCCTTACACTCTCCCGTAATTCTTGGTGTACCTATCTGCCTAGGTATCCATTCATAAATTTGTGTTTGTTAATACTATTGTTGCAGGACTGTCAATGCTATAGTAATTACCGTTGTTGCCCTTTGTTCTTGTGTTCCTCTCAGTCCCCTGCCATACCTTAGTCTGGTTTTACTGACTTCCCCCATATAGTGTATTGCCTTTCCCTTCACCAGTATTAACACGTGTATTCTATCTATTTGGTAATTTTCCCTCCTTCCCCCTCCCATCCCTGGTAACCATCAGAGATTTTTTTCTCCTGTGTATAAACCTTTTCTTGTTTCTTTATAGTAGTGGTCTCGTACAATATTTGTCCTTTTGTGATTAACTTAGTTCACTCAGCATAATGTCCTCCAGATTCATCCATGTTGTGAGATGTATCACAGATTTGTCACTATTCTTTATCATTGTGTAGTATTCCACTGTGTGTATGTACCACAGTTTGTTAATCCATTCATCTGTTGATGGGCACTTAGGTTGTTTCCATCTTTTTGCTATTGTGAATACTGCAATGAACATGGGTGTGCATATGTGTATTTGTTTCATACTCTTATTTCATAAGGGTGTATACCTAGGAGTGAGATTGGCTTTTGGTTTTGTTTAGTACTTAAAGCAGCTCTCTCTCTTTTTTTTTTTATCCTTTTATTTTATCGTACTTCAGGTGAAGGCTTACAGAACAAATAGTTTCTCATGAAACAGTAGTACACATGCTGTTTTATGACATTGGTTAACAACCCCACAACATATTAACCCTCTAAATTCTCAACCTTTTTTTTTTTTTTTTTTTTGGTGAAAATACACATAGCCAGAGATACACCGTTTCAAAAATTTCTACACACACAGTTCAGTGACATTGACTGCGCTCTTCCAATTGTGCCGTTATTCTCACTTAAGATGAAGGCTTACAGAACAAAATAGTTTCTCATTTAACAGTTACTACAAATGTTGCCCTATGACAGTGGTTAACAATCTCACGACACATCAACAATATCCTTACTCAATCTTGTGTTCCCTATCACCAGCTTCCTTGTCCCCTTCTGCCTTCTGGCCCTTGTCACTGGACCCCTGCACCTCGTTAGTCTCATTTGGTTTTACGGGGCTGTCCACTCCCAGGCTGAACAGTGAACCTCGGAGGTAACTTCACCACTGAGCTAAAAGGGTGTCTGGGGGCCATACTCTCGAGGTTTCTCCAGTCTCCTTTAGGCCAGTAAATCTGGTCTTTTTTTTTTGTGAGTAGAATTATGCTCTACATCCTTCTCCAGCTCTGTCCAGAACCCTCTGTTGTGATCCTGGTCAGAGCAGTCAGTGGTGGTAGCCGGGCACCATCTAGCTGTACTGGACTCAGTCCGGTGGAGGCCTTGGTAGCTGTGGACAGTTAGTCCTTTGGACTAATCTTTTCCTTGGATCCTGTTCTCTTCCTTCTCCCTTGCTCCCGAAGGGATGAGACCTGTGGAGTATCTTAGATGGCTGTAAAGCAGCTCTCTTGAGGGAAAAAATATTCTTAAGGAATCCTACTTGGTTTTAGGTTGCAATGTGACAAATCTGTTGCAAAAAACCTCTTCAAAGTGTTAAAAAGTAAAGGTGTCACTTTGAAGACTAAGGTAGACCCAATCCAAGGCATGGTATTTTCCGTAGCTTCCTATGAATGTGAAAGCTGGACAGTGAATAAGGAAGACCATAGAGGAATTGATGCATTTGAATTATGATGTTGGTGAAGAATATTGAATACACCGTGGACTGCCAGAAGAATGAACAAATCTGTCTTTGAAGAAGTACAGCCGAATGCTCCTTGGAAGCGACAATGGCAAGACTTCATCTCACGTACTTTGGACATGTTATCAGAAGGGATCAATCCCTGGAGAAAGGACATCATGCTTGGTAAATTAGAGGGTCAGCGAAAAAGAAGACGACCATCAATGAGATGGATTGACACAGTGGCTGCAGTGATGGACTCAAGCATAACAACGATTGTGAGGCTGGAGCAGGACCAGGCAGTGTTTTGTTCTGTTGTATATAAGGTACCTATGAGTGACATGACAAATTAGGGGTTTTAAAGTGTGAAACTGTCATTTGATTTATTCCCCAACTTCTGATGGGAGGCAATAGAATCATCAGTTTCTAAATGTACACATATCTCTTGTCTACATAGTGGGCCTCTGCTTATTTCCAACAGCAGTTATTTAACTGGCCAATGGCAAATATTTAATTAGAGGTCTACTTAACCTACCAGAAAGCTCCAAAACCAAATTGTCTGTATGAGGGCTCCAAAACCAAATAGTACCAATATATAGAACCTTGACATCAGTGATCTTGCTTTTCATGATCACAAAATAGCAGTCTTAGTAAAAACTTGTGGCTCTAAATTGGTGAATCTATACCAGTTGCTGTCAAGTGGATTCTGACTAATGGTGACCCCATGTGTGTCAGAGAAATGTGCTCCATTGGGTTTTCAATGGCTGATTTTTCTAAAGTAGATCACCAGGAATTTCTTCTGAGGTGCTTGTGGATGGACTCAAATTGCAAACCTTTTGTTTAGCAGCCAGGCACATTAACCCTTTAAATCACCCGGGGATGGTGGATCTATAGGACTCTCCATTTCTTCCAGTTCTACAAGTGTATGAGCATTTTATTTAAGGGAGTTGGTCAGTTGTCGGTTTTAAAGGCAACAGGCTCTATTCCCTTTATTGGTTTCAGTGTTGTCTTAGCAGGTATTAATGTGCTGTGGCAGGAATCATTGGAACTAATGTCTTCATAGCTCTATGAACATTAAGAAGCACATTTGATGTTATATTGCATACTTTTAAAATTTTTTTATTGTATTTTAAATGAAGGTTTACAGAACGAATAGTTTCTCATTAAACAGTCACTACACATATTGTTTTATGACATTGGTTAACAACCCCACAACGTATCAACACTCTCCCTTCTTGACCTTGAGGACCTTTTTTTTTTTGGTGAAAATATACATAGCCAGAGTTACCCCATTTTGAAAGTTTCTACATGTACAATTCAGTAACATCAATTACATTCTTCCAGTTGTGCTGCTATTCTCACTATCCTTTTCTAAATTATTCCATCACCATTATCTTCAACTCGCTGTCCCCTAGGCTTCCCATCAACCTTTTGAGTTGCTGTTGTCAATTTGATCTCACATAGATAATTCTTTTTTTTTTTGCACCTTAGGTGAAGGTTTGCAGAACAAATAGTTTCTCATTAAACAGTTAGTACACATATTGCCTTATGACCATTGGTTAACAACCCCATGACATGTGAACACTGTCCCTTCTCAACCTTGGGTTCCCTATCACCAGCTTTCCTGTCCCTTCCTGCCTTCTAGTCCTTGTCCCTGGACTGCGGTGCCTCATTAGTCCTGTTTTGTTTTATGAGGCTGTCCAATCCCTGGCTGAATGGTGAACTTCGGGAGGGCCTTCAACACTGAGCTAAAAGGGTGTCCGGGGGCCATACTCTCGGGGTTTCTCCAGTCTGTCAGGCTATATTACATATCTTGCCTGGATCTGCAGATAAAACTGAGGACAGGAAGCATTCAGTGAGTGAAATGCACCAAAAATACGACTTGGAATTGGAATCTGTATCTCTCCAATCTACCTATTTTCATCCCTTTTTCTACCTTGGATATCTTCTCTTATGAAATCAAGAAACAGGTTTTAGCCTGGATACTAACATAGTATAGTGTTTGTACAGGCCAGGAAATGATTTGCTGTCACTAGATGTGTCACTTTAAAGCTTTGTTGTATGTAGATTATCTAAATTGAGCTGGTTTATTTCTAACCTGACAAGACTGCTTGGTATAGCATTAACAAAATTTCTATTAATGTTATAGAATATCTTCTCTTTATGCCAGTTTTAGACTCTTTATGCCAGTTTTAGAGGAAGCAGCCCTGGTGATGCAGTGGTTAAGTGCTCAGCTGCTAACTAAAAGGTTAGCAGTTTGAACCCATCAGCTGCTTTGTGAGAGAAAGATGTGGTAGTCTGCTTCCGTAAAGGTTGCAGCCTTGGAAACCCTATGGGACTGTTCTTCTCTGTCCTTTGAGTCGCTATGAGTTGGAATCGACTTGATGGCAGTGGGTATGGTTTTTGGTTTTGTTCTTAGACTGAGGGAGAGACTTCATTCCTAGGTGCCATGTTAAATGCTTAGTTCAAATTTTGTCTTGCTGTTACAGCTTGCTCATCTTTGTTCCTTAAAACATAATAAAAAAGTGAAAATAAATGACAGCAAAAGAGATTTCCAGGATTCAGGATGATTAAAATTTCATTTTGTTTTTCTATGTTCTGTTGAAGTTTTAGTTATAACAGCACATAAGTGAATGAAGTAAAGCACTTCTGCCCAGCTGAACAAAGTAAAGCAAATTGAAACTTAAATACTAGGCAATAGTGATGTAACTTGAAGAGGTTTTAAATTCAGTACACCAAAACCCACGACTATTTACTGTTATAAGTATGATGAAGCATTAAGGATTCTGTGGTAAAATAAACCTTTTTCCTCCGAACACAAATGTAAAAGTTATTTGAAGATAAAAGAATTTCCCTTCTCCAAATTTGAAGCTGTTTTACTGAAATGAACATATAGTCTACCAGAGGTGTATGGGGCTCCCCCCCCCCATTTCTAAAAACTAGAGAAAAAAATTTCAAATATTTATGAGAACAATTTTATAGTTCAATCCTGCATGATTTTAGAAATGCATGGTTGCACCATCCAATACAGTAACCCCTAGCACATGCAGCTATTTAAATTTAAGTTAAAAATAATTTAAAATAAATAAAATGTATAATTAGTTCCTTAGTCACGCTAGCCATATTACAAGTGCACATTAATCACGTTTGGCTATGGACAGTGCAGATACTGAACATCTCCATCATCATAGAAAGTTCTATTGCTTGCACTGTTTAGGGTATTCCATTAGTTGAAGATCACGTGGTCATGAATTTTCCCAGTATATAGTTTTATATTATTTACAAGTACTCTCCAACCCCCAAAATTATTGCTTATCAAAAGCCTATGAGGTAGGTGATTTTTCTTCCCCCCACCCCAGTGAATAATACTCCTCAGAGAACTGAAAGTAATGATCAGAATCTGAAATTGCTAGACAATGGTAGAAACAAGTTTGGAGGTCAGTTTTTAAGGTTTTTATTAAATCGTAAAATGTATACCAAAATATGTATAGTTAGTAATTTAAAAAGAGAATGATAGAACTTTTACACCAGTGTTCGTATTAGCATTATTTACAGTAGCCAAGGATGAAAATAACCTAAGTGCCCATCAATAGATGACTAGATAAACAAAATGTGGTACATACATACAATGGAATAAGTAAGCCGTAGAAAGGAATGAAGTTCTCATATATGCTGTAATATGGATGAACCTTGAAAACATTATACTAAGTGAAATAAATCAGACACAAAATGACAAATATTGTATGATTCCACTTATGAAATATCTAGAAAAGGCAAATTTATAGAGACAGAAAGATAATAGATTGCCAGGGGTTAGGGGAAGGGGTAAATTGGGAATTATTGTTCATTGGTTACAGAGTTTTTGTTTGGAGTAATATAAAGGTTTTGGAAATAGTGATGATTGTTGCACAACAATGTGAATGTAACTAATATCACTGAATTATACACTTAAAAATGGTTAAAATGGCAAATTCTGTGTTATATATAGTTTATCACAATAAAATTTAAAAAAACGAGATATTATTATACATCTATCAGAATGGCTAAAAACAAACAAAATAATAACAAAAGAGAGAAAGAGATAATGATAGAGATGGTCCTTAACATTTCCAAGTCCGTAATGCAAGATTGATGTACTGCAAATAGGTGTGATTAATGAAATTTGTTTTCACATGTAAATTTTGGAAATAATTTTTCGTTACTGTATAACTACACCTTGAAAAGAGCACAGAGCAGGGAATAAAATTAAGGTGATATATAAATGAATTATTAAATATTTCAGTGACTGTTACTTTAAAGGAATTTTAGGGTTAATGAGCAAATATTTCCAAGTTTAGATTGAGTGAGATGAGATAAAGCAGGTAGTAGGCATCCTGTGGTGCCCTGATGGCACAGTAGTTAACAGTTCGGCTGCTAACCAAAAGGTCGGCAGTTTGACTCCACAAGTCACTCGTTGGAAACCATGTGGAGCAGTTCTGCTCTGTCCTGTAGGGTCACTATGGATCGGAATCGACTTGATGGCAACGGGTTTGGTTTAGGCATCCTGTTCATTCGTTTCTTTGAGTCTGTTCGATGAAGTAGGTGGGGATAAATATCCTTACTACATAGAGCTGTCAAATGAAGGTTAAGATTTGAGTATGGTAAGGGAAGACTTTCTCAGGTCAAAGGCAGAGAAAGAGGGGAAAAAAAAGATAGTATATGCTAGTTGCTGGAAAAATACTCCTAGAATTATACGTCATGGCTTAAGATTCTTTTTCCACAGTTTAACATCGCTAGGTGTTCTCTGAGAGTAAATTATAGTTGAGGTTTTCTCTGTGCATATTTACTAAAATGGTGACTTGTAGAGAAATAGCACATAACCGATATATTAGTTGAATTATGTTTTCATAAAATATAGCATTACTTTTGGTGTGTGTAATTTGAATACATATTCTAGTTCTGAGATGATTTTAAAGAATTACTTTTGTGTGAAAAAGCCACTTAGGATTTTTATAAGAAGCTTTAAGATTTGTCTGATTTTCAGTTGGGTTCCTATACACCAGTAAGGAGAATGATGAAAAGGAAATCAGGAAATGAATACCATTTTCAGTAGCCCCTAAAAAGATAAAATACTTAGGAATAAATCTGACCAGGGATGTAAAAGACCTATATAAAGAAAACTATAAAACACTACTGCATGAAACCCAAAGGGATCTACATAAATGGAAAAACATACCATGCTCATGGATAGGCAGATTCAACATTGTGAAAATGACAATTCTACCCAAAGCAATTTACAAATACAATGCAGTCCCGATCGAAATACCAACAACACTCTTCAAAGAGATGGAAAAACTAATCATTAACTTTATACAGAAAGGGAAGAAGCCCCGAATAAGTAATGCACTGCTGAAGAAGAAGAATAAAGTTGGAGGACTCACACTACCTGACTTCAGAACCTACTATACAGCTACAGTAGTCAAAACAGCCTGGTACTGGTACAACGACGGTACATTGACCAATGGAACAGAATTGAGAACCCAGATGTAAATGCATCCACCTACAGTCACCTGATCTTCGACAAGGGCCCAAAGTCCATCGGATGGGGAAAAGACAGTCTTTTTAACAAATGGTGCTGGCAAAACTGGATATCCATTTGCAAAGAAATGAAACAGGACCCATACCTCACACCGTATGCAAAAACTACTTCAAAATGGATCAAAGACCTGAATATAAAGCCTAAAACTATAAAGTTCATAGAAGAAAAAATAGGACCAACACTTCAGGCCTTAATACATGGCATTAACAGGATACAAACCATAACCATCAACGCACAAAACCCAACAGATAAGCTAGATAACTGGGATCTTCTAAAAATCAAACAACTATACTCTTCAAAAGACTCCACCAAAAGAGTTAAAAGAGAATGTACAGACTGGGAAAAAATTTTTGGACAGTACAAGTCAGACAAAGGTCTCATCTCCATAATCTACAAGAAAATCCAACACCTCTACAACAAAAAGACAAATAATCCTATTAAAAAATGGGCAAAGGAAATGAACAGACACCTCACCAAAGAAGACATTCAAATGGCCAGCAGACACATGAGGAAATGTTTTTGATCACTAGCCATTAGAGACATGCAAATTAAAACCACAGTGAGATACCATCTCACCCCGGCATTACTGGCACGAATAAAAAACACTGGAAATAACAAATGTTGGATGGGCTGCGGGGAGATGGGAACTCTTATGCACTGCTGGTGGGAATGCAAAATGATACAACCATTTTGGAAAATTTTATGGCGCTTCCTTGGAAAGCTAGAAATAGATACACCATTCGATCCAGCAATCCCACTCCTAGGAATATATCCTAGAGAAATAAGAGTTGTCACTCGAATAGACATACGCACACCTATGTTCATGGCAGCATTGTTCACAATAGGAAAATGATGGAAACAACGTAGGTGCCCATCAACAGATGAATGGATAAACAAACTATGGTACATACACACAATGGAGTACTATGCAATGAGAAAGAACAACAATGAATCTGTGAAGCATCTCATAACATGGATGAAAGTGGAGGACATTATGCTGAGTGAAATAAGTCAATCACAAAAGGACAAATATTGTATGAGACCTCTACTGTAAAAACCCATGAAAAAGTTCACATGCAAAATGTAACTATCTTTGTTGGTTACCAGGGATGGGAGAGGTGGGGGGGGGGAATATTAAATAGGCAATAGATAAGTGGTATCTTGGGTGAAGGGCGAGACAGTACACAATACAGGGGAAACTAGCATAACCTGTACAAGGAAAGGTCATGGAAGCCCCATAGACACATCCAAACTCCCTGAGGGACTGAGTTGCTGGGCAGAGGGCTTTGGGGACCATGGTCTTGGGGAGCATCTAGCTCAATTGGCATGACACAGCTTATAAAGACAATGCTCTACGTTCTACCTTGGTGAGTAGTTTCTGGGGTCTTAAAAGCCTGTGAGCGGCCATCTAAGATACTCCACTGGTCTCATCCCTTCGGGAGCAAGGGAGAACGAAGAGAACAGGATCCAAGGAAAAGATTAGTCCAAAGGACTAACTGTCCACAGCTACCAAGGCCTCCACCGGACTGAGTCCAGTACAGCTAGATGGTGCCCGGCTACCACCACTGACTGCTCTGACCAGGTTCACAACAGAGGGTTCTGGACAGAGCTGGAGAAGGATGTAGAGCATAATTCTACTCACAAAAAAAAAGACCAGTTTTACTGGCCTAAAGGAGACTGGAGAAACCTCGAGAGTATGGCCCCCAGACACCCTTTTAGCTCAGTGGTGAAGTTACCTCCGAGGGTCACTGTTCAACCTGGGAGCGGACAGCCCCATAAAACCAAATGAGACTAACGAGGTACAGGAGTCCAGTGACAAGGGCCAGAAGGCAGAAGGGGACAAGGAAGCTGGTGATAGGGAACACAAGATTGAGTAAGGATATTGTTGATGTGTCGTGAGATTGTTAACCATTGTCATAGGGCAACATTTGTAGTAACTGTTAAATGAGAAACTATTTTGTTCTGTAAGCCTTCGTCTTAAGTGAGAATAGCAGTACAATTGGAAGAGCATAGTCAATGTCACTGAACTGTGCATGTAGAAATTTTTGAAACGGTGTATCGTTGGCTATGTGTATTTTCACCAAAAAAAAAAAAAAAAGGTTGAGAATTTAGAGAGTTAATATGTTGTGGGGTTGTTAACCAATGTCATAAAACAGCATGTGTACTACTGTTTCTTGAGAAACTATTTGTTCTGTAAGCCTTCACCTGAAGTACAATAAGATATAAAAAAAAAAATTAAAAAAAACCCACCAAAAAAAAAAAAAAGATTTGTCTGATTTTAATCTCTCATGTCATGTATTTTTTTTTCTCATGCAATTTCAAGTACCCAGTAAGTCATGTGTAAAATCTGCCACCATAAGGAAGAAATGCCATCACTAGTTTTTTACACTGTAAGCTTTAAGTCTTTAAGTATGCATTTTGTAACTATAGAGGTTTTTTTTGATATTTTTTCTAAATATCTAAAGTAAAATGGAGCATTTACTTTTATCTTTTTATTCAATTATGACTATTGTTTGAATGTGACAACAGAGTGTTGAATTATAGAGTTTTATGGAAAGTGCAGTTTCTTTCTTCACAAGACTTTTTGTATTGACACTTTTACTGTCACAAGACTTTTTCATATTCACTAAAGTTGAGAGCAGTATGCTAGGCATAATAAAGATAGTTTTTTTGGATATAGAAAGTAATGTGTTTCATCTCTGTAGCCTTCTTTTGATTTGATTTGATACAGTGGTGTGGAGAGGAATAGTTGAGAGAGAATGTTTCTGGTCTTAATCGTCTTTGACCCTCTGTGCATCATTTAAAGCTGTTCAATACTTTAACCTCCCTAGATTTCTCCTCTTTTGCCTTGAGTTTCCCATTTCTCTATCTCTTAGACTTAAAAAAATAAAACAAAACACAATGCCACTTCTCTTGCTCCCCATGAGCCTTATTTATAGTTATTCTGCAGGATATTCTGCTCTTTCTCTGTTCATTCCCTTGTTGAACTGATTCATTCATGGCTTAAACTTCTACTTTTATATGACTGATTTTCAAGTCAATAAATGAATCTCAGTCTCTCTTTTATTCATCACAATTTCTAGATGCTGATTGGAAGCATCTCCATTTGAATTCCCTATGGTAACACTGGGCTTAATTATTGTTCAAAACAAAAGTCACTCTACCTATCCCTGCAAGTTTTTGTCAGTGTGTTCCTGGTAAGTTAGAACCCCTGAGGTAATCTTTCATTCTTTGCTATCTTTGTACCTGATACTTAATTTAGAATGTCCTCTTGTTTCTTCATTTAGAATGTATCTTTGGTTTTCCATTTCCTCATCATTACTACCCCAGACCCTCCTTATCTCACCCCTGTAATTTGCCATTCCCCATGTCCCCACCACCCTCACCACTTCCTGCCTTACCTTGTTTTTGTTTTAAGCTTCCCAAACTCTTCCTGCAGTGGATTTTGTTGTTGTTTTTGCTGCTAATAATGTATACCAAGTTGTTACGGCATGTTTTTCTTAAATAGATAGTAATTATTGTAAGAATAAAGGCTGTATTTTATACTTCCCCTTTGGATCCTCTGAAGTTCTGGGCTTAGTGCTAGATGCAGTAGGAACTCAGTAATTGTTCATTCATTCAGAAGATATTTACTGAGTAGTTACTATCTTCTAGTACTATACTGGAGCCTGGGCAGCACAGTGGTTAAGAACTTGGCTGCTAATGCTAACCGAAAGGTCAGCAGTTCAAATCCACCAGCCGCTCCTTGGAAACCTATGGGGCAGTTCTACCCTGTCCTGTAGGGTCGCTTTCAGTCAGAATTGACTTGACAGCAACGGGTGTGTGTGTGGGTGTGTTTTTTTAAGTACTATACTAGTGCTTAAGCGATCAAGATAGTTTCTTCCTTCATGGAGCTTACAGCTAAACAGCAGTTTCCCATGGCAGAGAGAGGCTTCTCTGAGGAGGTGCCATTTGTTATGAGACCAGAATGAATTGAGAGAGCCAGTCCTTAAGGATGAGAAATTATTGCTCCAGGTAGAGGGAACAGTAAATTTTAAAGCCCTGATGTAGGACAAGTTTGGTATTTTTGTGGAATGTTAAAAAAAAAAAAAAAAGAAGCATTGTGACTGGAACATAGTAGAGAAAGAGTGGCAAGAGATGAAGTCAGGGGACCAAGTGATGGAAGGCCTTATCGGCCATGGTAAGTATTGTGGATTTTATTCTAAACTATAGGAAGTCATTGGACAGTTTTGAGAAAGGGAATAATGTGATTTTGATTTATTTGCCATTGAGTTAAGAGTAGAAGTAGGGAGATGATAATGATAATACAAGAGAGCAGTGTCTTCAACTAGCAAGAAGTCCCTGGGTGGTACAAATGGTTAAGCATTCAACTACTAGTTGAAAGGTTGGCAGTCAGAACTCACCCAGCACACCTTGGAGCAGTAGCCTGGTGATCTGCTTCTGAAAGGTTACAGCCTTGAAAACCCTACGGAACAGTTCTACTCTGCACACAGGGGGTTGCCATTAGTTGGACTCGACTCAAAAACAACTTAAAACAACAACAGCAGCAGTAGTAAGAAGTGTTTGACTTGAGGACATCAGGAAGTATAGTTGGCAATATAGATTGCATAAAAGGTGTGAGGTGAAAGAAGAACCAAGGAAAACAGTCCTGTGTGCTTGGATAAGTCATGTAACCTCTCTAAGTTCTGTTTTTTCCTGAGTGTATAAGAAATGTCTCTTTCTTGCTTCTTAAAGGAATTGTTGTAAGGATCTGAAGAAATAACACATGAAAGTCTATGGTGAACCTTAAAACACCGTAACATAAACATGTAAGAAGTTCATCTTAAATTATGCCTTTTTAATGAAAAAATTCCTAAAAGCTTCAATTTTACAGAGATAAGAATTCAAAGCCATATATAATTTAGGAAATAGTTTAATTTATAACTGCCTTTGAGTTTATAGTTTAGACTGGATCCCTCCCAATGATATTTTCAGGCTTAAATTGTTCCATCATTATTTGTAAGGATTAGCAAGAGGCAGTTTCTTCTATATTGGGTAGGTTACATGCTTTCTCACATTTTGGCTCCAAGCTGAGCTGGTATCCTTAGAGAGAAATGTATCTATAATCAATACCTAACTGTCTTTTGTTTGTAATGTATTTTATACAGTTTCTCTTAGTGAATATATGAAAACAAATAAAACTTCTAACCCAAATGTCTTATAGTCTGTTTTCTAATATATTAATATTAACCTTGTGATGTTGCTGATTATGAACAAAAACATAACTTGCCATGCTGTAATGAATGTTGTTGTTGTTGTTGTTGTTAGATGCCATTGAGTCAGTTCCAACTCACAGTGACCCTGTGTACAATAGAACGAGACACTGCCCGGTCCTGTGCCATCCTCACAGTTGTTACTATGTTTGACCCCATTGTTGCAGCCACTGCGTCAGTCCGTCTCATTAGGGTTTTTCTCTCTTTCACTGACCCTTTACTTTACCACGCATGATATCCTTCGCCAGGGACTGGTTCCTCTTGACAGTATGTCCAAAATACATGAGATGTAGTCTCACCATCCTTGCTTTTCAGGAGCATTGTGGCTGTACTTTTCCCAAGACAAATTTGTTCGTTCTTCTGGCAGTCCATGGTATATTCAATATTATTCACCAACACCGTAATTTAAATGCATCAATAAATAAATGATGGTCTTTAAATAAATTCCAGGTAGTTTATGCTTACTTGTATCATGTCAGTTGTATATTTCCTAGCAACTTTAGATTAATTTAAATATGGCATTATGGCATCAAGGAACACAAAAATTCTAAACAAACTTCCTAGTTTCTGAAATTACTTACTCAGATATGATTCAGCTGATGGCTATTTCTGTTTTCATATTGCAGATTTCTCAACAGTGATGTCACAAGATTGACCACGTTGATTACAGTAAGATGAAAATTATAATTAAGCTCTTAACAATGCTACATTTTCTCTGAGAATATTAGAAAATATTTATAACCAAGTTAGAAAATATGCATAATTTTAAATTGTTATTCTTCCAACAACCAGATGAGTGTTTACATTTTCAGTGACTGAGATCTCAAACTTCTAGTTAGTGATTTAAATACTTTAAAAACACTGCTTTAAAGGATTTTAAAAAAAATTAAATGAAAATTACTTTTCATTTATAACTGAAATTACATGCCTACTTGTATTAACATGTTTCAGTGTGAATCATACTCTAAACATCATTCTTTTTTTTTTAGTTTTTGTGTTTATGGAAAATTAGCATAAAGTTTAGAGTGACCCCACATTAAGAAAAACTTACATAAATAAAATTAGTGAGACTGTAATGAGTTATTAAGAAAAGACTATTAAAACATAGCCTAGAAAAGATTCTTAGGCTTGTTTAAATTTTCATTGATATTTAAATGATTTATAAAAGTCTTCTGAATATGGAGGGATAATTCTGTTAAATAACTGATACTTTTCATTTTTAATTTTATTTAAAGTGTTAATTTCTACTGTGTGTAAGAAAATACTATATTATGTTAAGAAAAACTTTATCCAAGACTTTAATCCACATTATTGTAAAATTCTAACTAGTAAAATTTGAATTATAGTAATGAAATTTTATAATGTTTTTGAAAAATACTTTTAAATAGCAGGGAAATAAATTTAAAGTGTTATTTACTCAGTGAATCTACTTACTCTGTGAACTTGCTTTATTAATCCTGTCTTAATTGTTCAGTAAGTACAGAAGCAGTAATTGTTAGAAATGCAAATCGATTGATTAATAGCTAATCTTTGTATTATGTTCTAACGTTTTATTTCAAAACTGGGACATTTGTTAAGTTGAATATTTTTTTCAGAGGCTAGAGAGAACTTCTATTGTATTTTTAAACTTTATGCCATCATTTAGTCCACTGATGTTTATGGCCTATTCATTCATTTTCCTAAGGGAACTTTTTAACTCTCTGATTTGTAGCTCTTCGCTTATTTGTATTTTCTTCATCAGAACTTTATTATCCTAACAGAATATTTAACATCAAAATATGGGCATATTTCTGTAGTAACCTTCTGTTTAGCAGCTAGTGCTTTACAGTGAAAAAAGTTAAAATTAGCTTGGATGAAAAAGTTTTTTGTTTTTTCTCTTTGTTTTTAAGAATAAAAAATGCTTACTATCACAGTGCATTTTTAGGGTAAGATTAAGAGTATTTATCTTTGGCCCATCTGTGATTTTTGTTAGTTGCTGTTGAGTTGATTCTGATTCATGTCAACCCCATGTGTCCAGAATAGAACTACTCCATAGGGCTCTCAAGGCAGGCTTTTTTGAAGAAGACTGCTAGGCCTGTCTTCCAGGGTGCCTCTGGATGGGTTTGAACCACCAGGCTTTTGGCTAGTAGTCAAGTGCTTAAGTATTTGCACCATCAGGGACTCCTGCAACTGTTCTAAATTCAAGAATTTCAGGAAGAGAGATAATTTTCAATATTATCATATGTTAAATTAGTTAAAGACTAAGAAGCGTTCATTACTTTTTAGAGGTTCATAAGTGACTGAGATTAGAAACCATTATTTTATAATAATGTCAGGGCGGTGAGGTTTTCTCCAGCCTTTTGAGTCAAGGAGAAGAGAAGGTAGATTTCAGCATTGATTCAGACTGAGGGTGCTAGTGAGAGAGTAGTTCAAATTACTGCCTTTGAGGCTAGAAAGAAGTGAGGCCAGTAAAAGGCTGATATATTCAGAGATAATAGAGAGGTCAGGGGACTGGTCAGAGGTAAATAAGCTGATGATGTAAGATCTAAAAGAGTAGAACCTTGTGATTAGAGAGGGGGGATATTAGATTGTTTCAGAGCTGAAGCTTTAGTATATATATATATAGTAATACACACTTCATATTGATATTTCCTCAAAAATTTTCAATAGTCAGGAGACTTCCAGTTTTTCTCTATGTTACAGTGCACAGAAATGCCAGAACTTTCTGACTGGTCTTTTTCCTTCCTGTCATCAATTCCACTGTAGCCTTTACATAATCCTCAGTTTAATCCTATTGAAGCATGGCTCTGATTCTTTTACTTCTCTATTTGGAGATGTTTCGTGACTTCTAATTGTCTCCTGGATTAAATCCAGACTTTCTAACTTGATATTCACAATCTCTGCTTAGTTCAGCACCAGCGTATTTCACAGCCATATATCATGATGTTTAAGAACAATAACCCTACACTATCCAATACGGACTATATACTCTACCTTGGATACTTAATTAATTATTACTTAATGCCTCTATACTTAATTCCTGCCATTCCTTTTACTTGGAATATTGTCCTTCTTTCCAGACTTTTCCTTTATTTCATCGTTTGAAATCAAACCTGCCTTTAATACCTTGTCTACATGTAATTATCTCTCTGAAGCCTTTCCTACTCATCCTAATTGAAAGTGACTCTCTTTCCCTAGTAGTTTGGTAGTGCTTAATCTTTATCACTGCTGTATTACAGATAAGATACATTTCCTTATATTTTGTCTATTTTAACATGTATCTTTCTGTTGTTCTCAACAAATGAGTACTCAGCAAATGTTTGCTGGTAATCATAAATACCCCAGAAAGTGCTAAATTAATTAGTATCTTTATATTTTTATGTTAAAATAAGAATATGAATACATGGATATCCATAATTGAACCATAAGAAAATGGGGGATAAGAAAGAACATAGATTTAGAACCAGGTAGTGCTGATGTCACTACATACTAGTTATGTGACTTTCAGCAAATCAGCCTCTTTGAGACAGTATGTTCACCTGCAAAACGATGTATTGTTTTATGAGATTTAGATATAATGTTAATTAGCTTTCTTTCCTCTTACTCATATTACTTTATGGTTTGCAGCTTTACAGATACACCAAGGGGTGTGAAATCAACAGTAAAGGTCAGGGTTTTATCCCAAACCTTCAAATTTACCTTCATTGTACACTGTGGCTCTTTTATCTACCACTTTTAATAAATGAATTTCTACTCTCTGCATTATATATATTAATGATAGCTTTATTGACTTCTATAAGTTCTAGCAAGGAAGCCAATTACGTCCATTGATATAGTATGTTTTTATTTGGGAAAAAGGGGTCAAACCTCACCAGAATACCAGCATCTTAAAGACTAGAATGAATTTTAGAATAGTTTAGATTGTAACCCTTTATATACAGAGTAGAAAACCAGCATCCAGAGAGTTTAAGAGAAGATAATATACATAATGGTTAAGGACAGAAACTTGGGTTCAGAACAATCTTTTAAGGTTGTGCTCTGCTATTTATATAGCTGTTGTGATCTAGAGTACATTACTTAATCTAAGACCCAGTTTTTTACTCTCTAAAATAGTGATAATGTTTACATATCAGGAGTGTTGTGAATATTAAATGAAACAATGCTTATAAAACACTTAGCACAATGGCTGGCGCATACTAAATTCTGTTGTCCCTTCATCATAAGCATCATGCATAAAGTCACTTGTCCAAATCACATAGTCTGATATCTTGGACTCAACTTAGTTTTTGCTTTATTCCAGCATTATAATTGTTACTCTTCTGTTTTGTGATCATCTCTTACTTGATTAAACATTTCTAAACAGTAATTATAGGAAGTCTAATAAAAAAATCCACAGATTTTTTTCTTTAGTTCCTCCCAAATCCTCTATCTTCTCTGAGAGTCTTGATGTAATTTCATTTACAGGAAATTTTGTTTATGTGTGATTTAATTAATGCAATAGCTACATTTTCCTTTTTAAGTATTTTTACTAAATATTTTAACATATATTTGTTACTCTTTTACAAAGCAACCTTTAAAATAATTTGAGTGGCTTTTTCTGTTTTTATTAAAAGTCCTTTTTCCCCCTGGAGAATTTGATTGTGAATATTACTTGAATTTTGTGGTGATTAAGACCTGGAATTAGAAAACCAAAAGGGAAGAACTGCTCAGCATTTCTCATGCTGAAAGAACTTATGAAAATATTCAAGTCTCGAGTTGTAATAGTGAAGGATTCTATGGGCAAAATACTGAACAACATGGGAAGCATCAAAAGAAAATGGAAGGAACGCACAAAGTTGCTGTACCAAAAAGAATTAGTCGGCATTCAGTCATTTCAGGAGGTAGCATATCATCAAGAACTGATGATACTGAAGGAAGAAGTCTAAGCTGCACTGAAGCCCTTGGCATAAAACAAGTCTCCAGGAATTGATGGAATACCAATCGAGATGTTTTAACATATGTGTGCAGTGCTGGAAGTGCTCAATCATCTATGCCAAGAAATTTGGAAGACAGCTACCTGGCCAACCGACTAGAAGAGATGTATATTTGTGCCTATTCCAAAGAGAGGTGATACAACTGAATGTGGAAGTATTTAAGTTAAAAATTGAAGTTTAGAAGGAATTACTATATAATTTTACAGTGTGCACACTGTCAAAAATATTGGTGTTAGACAGTAAAAATAGAAATGTCAGTGAGGTGCCTACCATAGATAAGGTGTATCCAGGATTGGCAATGACTGCTAATTGTCCTGTAATATAGACTCTCCCCTTCTTCCAATTTTTTTCTCATCATATCGCTACCTGGAATAAAAACATCATTTCTCCAGCCTCCCTTGCAGCTAAATGTGGTCATGCCATGTGACTAAGTTTTGGCTGCATATATATATATAGTCATGAGTGCATAACATCTGTTTGGGCAACCTCCGACTGTATGTATTTGGGTGGTCTGGTGGGCACTCTCCAGGGGATGCTCACCCTCCCCTCCTGGTGCTCTACAGCTTCGGCCCCATGGCATACACATGAAGGTCATGGCCACTATGTTCCAGAACCTGTTCCCCTCCATGAATGTGCACAAGGTAAACCTAAACACCATGAAGTGCTGCCTCCTCATCATCTGACTCCCTCAGTTGCTGTCATAGCAACCCTATAGGATGAGTAGAACTGTCCTGTAGCGTTTCCAAGGAGCGGCTGGTGGATTCAAACTGCCAACCTTTTGGTTAGAAACTGTGCTCTTAACCACTGTGCCACCAGGGCTCGATCTGACTTCCAGGAGGTGAATTTCCACCATTATAACATTAAAGCCGTACCTGTGAGCACAAGTTGCGGGATGAAGACGCTTCTCTAGGAGAAGTTCCCCAGCATGAGCTGTCTGTAGGACATCAGGTGGGGCTGTCAGAGAGTGAAGCTGAGCCCCATGGGGAGCACATTAGGAAGCTGCCCCAGGCCATCTGGTAACTTGCAGACCCACAGAGTGCCTTGTGGCTCACTGAGATCAGTCCTCAGATGACGCTGCAGCTCATCAAGATCCAGGAGGGTGTCTGGAGGGGAATGAGCTGTTCCACAGTTTTGTGCACAAGACAGAGTAGGAGCTGCAGGCCATCCTGGTAGCCAAGGAGGGGAGAGGCTGTGTGGTTGAGGGCCCTGAGGCAGGTCCAGCAGTGCAAGCGGGAGTAGGGAGAGGCCCACAAGAAGAGCCTGGCGGACATGAAGGGGGCACAGGCAGAGGCCAGTGAAGACAGTGATTCTGAAGACTTGGAGTCCCCGCTGAGGCCAAGGGGAACAGTTGACCTGAGTAGGATGAAGCTGAGTATTTATGCCAGGCAGTGGGTGAGAATCCTGAAAAGTACATGTTCCCGGGGCTGACCAAGCAGAGATAGCCCCCCCAGGCCTCCATGCAAGAAGCAGCGGGTAAAGAATTCAAAGGCCAGACCTAGGGGGTGACTGGAGGCCTCCAAAGCCCAAAGGCAGGTCCCACGGAGCCCAGGCCAAGCTGGGACCCAGAGAGGCTGCCTGGGGTGTGTGCTGGCTTGGGCGGCCATCTAAGAGAGTGGTCGGAGCCTGAGCCCCAGCAAGGATGATGGAATGCCCCAGATTGGGGCCAAAAGATGCTACCCTGGGGCTCCTGCTGGGCTCCAGATGCAGCCTTCTGCTCCCTTTTATAAAGGAGCTGTTTCCCTAACTCCACCCCACCTCCACAATAAATGATTGACGTTCCCCCCCTCAAAAAAAAAACCCTCTCCCTTCCTTTCTCTGTGGGATACCCACAGCCCAACTCAGCACATATTTAATTTAATATTAAAATGTAAAATTTGAGAAAGTAAATGAGTCTAAAGGTCAGATCTTATAGGAATTTATAAACCAAGAAATTTGGTTATTGCTAGGTACCTAGTGAAGGATTCTTTCCATAATAATCATTTAAACATTATTTATGGGTTTTTTTTGTTAACTTTCTTGGTAATAAAAACATTTTGATACAAATGTTGAAAATGGTAGCTCACAACTGATATTTATTCACTGCTTTTAAAGGTGCTAGTTATTTTTTTTTAATTTAAACCTCATAGCATTTTTAGAAGACATATTGTTACATTTTACAGATGACTAAACTGGGACTCAGAAAGGTCAAGTGACTTTCCCAGGGTGTTCTAAGTGGTAGTTAAGTCATCATTTGAAAGGTACAGAAATCAACCATTTCCAGAACAATGTCATTATGTATTATCTGACCTTTATTTTTCTACTTTTCTAATATCAAAAGTACAGTTATAGTCAATCTTAAAATATCTTTGGTAAAATATAATAACAGTGATCAAACCATAAAAAGTCTACAGAGGAATTTCCATATTTTATGCCAACTAAAACATTAACTTTTTTTTTTAACTGATCAAGACTCTTTATTGTTGTACTTTAAGTGAAAGTTTACAATTCAAGTTAGTCTCTCATATAAAAACTTACACATACGTTGTTATGTGACCCTAATTCCTCTCCCTGTACTATGACAGCATACTCTTTCTTTCCACCCCTGATTTTCTGTGTCCATTCAACCAGCTCCTGACCTTCTCTGCCTTCTCATCTCACCTCTGGACAGGAGCTGCCCATTTAGTCTCATGTATCTATTTGAGCTAAGAAGCACGCTCTTCACGAGTATCATTTTATGTCCCATAGTCCAGTCTAATCTTTGTCTAAAGAGTTGGCCTTGGGAATGGTTTTAGTTCTGGGTTGACAGAGAGTCTGGGGTGAAAACATTAACTTTATAAATAAAAATATCTAATATAGTAAAGCTATACAGTATGTCTTAAACATTTTATTTTCTAAAATCTGAATATTTTGAACAGTATCTTCAAAATTAATATATGGCAGCCATTTAAATTATTTCATACAGATCAATTTTCCATTGCTATTTTTAAATGTATATATGGATAAAAGAAAGCCTCCATCTATCCCTACTGCATTCCCTCAAGAGTTGCATTGTTTCAACATTAATGGAGCTAAAAGCGTACATAGTATAAATGACCCATGATGCACAGACTTAACTAAACTTGTTTTGAATAACTGAAGGCGTGCAGTGTTACACAATCACTGGTTCAAAGACTAGTTCTTATTTACCTGAAAATTCAAAATGTACTACTATTTTATAAGTCTGTCTAAAAATAAAAAAGAATGAAAATAAATAAAACAGTAACTTTTTAACAAACTCTACAAATAATTGTAGAAGCATGAGATGGGTAGTATAAAACAAAAACCAGTTTTCTACTTTTGTTTGGTATTTTCTGACTGTAATCAGCAGAGTCTAGCATCTAGACTAGAAAAATATTTTCTGAATTGAAGTGACTTAAACTTTAATCCGGTTAGCAAATTATTCTCTTCTTCTCACATTCTGTAGAACACCAGTGCACGGTTCTGCTGTGAGATATACATTTATACAAATGTTAGTCACGGAGTAGATAAAATACAAGTATAATCTGTAAAAACTGTTTAGAGATGAGAAAAAATGTGTCATAGACCGAGTTGTGAAATTATATTTAACTCTTCATTCTTTTTCTATAAATGCACAAAGGAAAAACTAGAAGAGAAAGGATTTTGAGAAAAGTGGAAAAATCCTACCTGAGTTAGCATCTCATGGATGTTAAAACGTTTAATACAAATATTCTTGATGATGTCCTTATATGAATGCATTTTTAAAACATTATATCAATAGGTAGATTTCCATCATAATATAAGACAGTACATGTAAACTTTCCCACCTGCAAAGTGAGCTATTTATTTTGTGAATAGCACATCTAACGCTTGCCCATTTCATTCTCCGATTTTCTTCCCCTCAAAAAAAAAAAAAAAAGAAAAATCCCACTTTTGTTCATAAAAAAATGATTTTTGTCTCTTTGTTGCCCTTACCACTGAATATTCCCAGGTTTTTTTTTTTTTTTTTTAAATTCTGGCTGCTTTATATTCCCTGTGTCAGCCTTATAGATAGGAAATTTCAGAAAACTTCCGTACTTGGCACTAAACTCAAATGTCACTGCTCACCTCAAATGTTACCTCCTCCATAAAACCTTCTGAATCTCTGCCTCCCCTCCAATGGAATTAATTTCCCCCAAATTTCTACGTTTCTAGTATTTGTTATTTCTGTAAAGCAGTGTTCTTCAACACGAGGTGTTTGGACCTAAGTGTGCAAACATATTCTCTGGAGGAAGAGTTTGTTACAAGAATTTTAAATTTCAGTGTTAATATAAAAAAATTAATATAAGCATATTCTTGGATCATCTGGGATGTTCACCTTATAACCATTATCATGTACCTTCAGGGTTATGATTGTGTTTAATTATGTCTGTCTAATGAGAAAAGAACAAAAATAGGCTTGTTACGTAAATGATTCATTTGTACCAAGTGAAGGCTGGATAACATCAGAGTGAGCTAAATCAAAAGTTTATAGTAGTTTGAGTGGAAGGAAATGGTGGGAATATTTAATCATTCAGGCACACTAGACTAAATATAGGCATTGCCAAACCCAAACGTATCTGGGAAATAATGGGAAAGTAGCAGTCAGTGCCATATTCCTGTTGAGTTCAGTTATTTCATTTTAGCAAAAACATCATATAGTAATTTGAAATCTATTAGTTTTATAGCTTTTATGTGCATAATTTATAAATTTGTTTTGGTATTTTATATGAATAAGATCTGGAAGCAAGAGAAAGAGTTTATTCTTATCTATAGTTTTATTTTTCTATACATATCAGTAATGTAATAGTTTAATTAATTTAAGTCAACATAGGTATCCACAAGATCTTTTTTTCTCTTCTTACGGGGTCCATACATAATTTAAGCCTCAGAACATTATGATAGACCCTTTACCTGCCTTATGTGATTGGTTGTTTGTCTCACCTATTAGACTGCAAAGTTCTTACAATTCTAGTTCTTAACGTCTTTACAATGCAAGGATGAATGTCTTATTCATCCTTGCATTCCTCTTAGAGTCAAGTCGCAATGCCTTGTACCTAGTAGTAGCCCAGCAGATACTTATACAATAAACTTGCCTATGCTGGGGTGCTAAGTGTGATTGATATAGAGAATAACAGACACTTTTGCCTTAGTATGTTGATAATTTGTCAGACAGAACTAGCATGGTTAAATATATAGGAAACATAAACCAAAAACCAAACCCATTGCCATCGAGTCGATTCTGACTCATAGCAACCCTACAGGACAGAGTAGAACTGCTCCATAGGGTTTTCAGGGAGCGGCTGGCAGATTCAAACTACTGACCTTGTGGTTAGCAGCTGAGCTCTTAACCGCTTCACCACCAGGCCTCCAGGGAACATACAGGGAATATTTATATTTAACAATTTTAAATGAATCAACAGATTGTTCTTTTTAAATTAAATATCGCTAAATTTTTGATCACTTACAGTGTTTTATGAATTAATTATATAATCAAATTGTTTTCTTCTTAGCTAAGATCTGTTATCAGGGTGGCTGGGGGATGAAAGATTTCATAACAGACTAACCAGACTGCTTCAGGGAACAAGACAGGGCACTGTTACAAAAATGTAGTTCTTCATAGTTAGGGCAGCTTGAAAGCACTGATTCCCCAGAGAAGAGGAGAAGAAGGAGAACAGAATGGAAGGGGTTATGGGAAGGTACTAAAAGTACTGTCTCCCACCTTTGGGGTATTGCCTGAAGCCACAATGCCTAGGCAAACCAAAAAAACCAAACCCGTTGCTGTCGAGTCGATTCTGACTCACAGCAACCCTATAGGACAGAGTAGAACTGCCCACGGGGTTTCCAAGGCCAAGCTCTTAACCACTGTACCACCAGGGCTCCCTTTAATTTAGATGGAAGTAAAACTGGTGTAAACTAAAATCTTCTAGAATAATATAGTAAATTTGCTCCTTTTCTAATTCTGTTTTGGTAGACATTTGTATAATAATTTACCATAGTATAGCACTCATCTGTCTTGCTAACTTCTTTAGTATTTTCCTGTGTCCTACCTTATCACATTGACCTACCTATTCCTGAATTTCAGGGCCCTTCAAATTTAGCCTTTTCCTATCTACCTAACTTCATTTTCCTCTACTTTCCAATACACAGGCTTTTTTCTAGTCAGAACACTCCTTTTGGCACAACATTCAGTGATTATTTTATCTGCATGTCTGTCTTTTTCTCCACATCATTCTTTTTTTCCTTGAAATACCATTACCTCTGCTTATCTAATGTGAATTTGTTCTTCAAGTGGCCTTGTAGTCTTTTCTGACAACTGTGAACTTCACTGAGATCCCTTTCCTCCCAACATTTGATCTTTATCTGCAGCCCCCAGATTTCTCTTTTAAATTGTAGAGCCTTTTTTCCCACCTTCTGTGTACATCCGTAAGGAGTCCTGATGGCACACTGGTGAAGCACTTGGCTGCTAACCTAAAGGTCGGCAGTTGGAACCCACCAGCTGCTCTGCAGGAGAAAAGATCTGGCAATCTTCTTCTGTAAAGATTACAGCCTAGGAAACACTATAGGGCAATTCTGTCCTGACCTATGTAGGGTGTCTGTGAATTGGAATTGACTTGATGGCAAACAACAACAACACGTGCATCCGTACCTGGCTATCCTGCAGGAACTTATTCAGCATATCTAAACTTGAACTATTTTTTTTTTCAATTTCCCATAAACCTTATCCTTTTTTATATATTCCCTGTATTGGTCAGCGATATCAACATCCACTCAGCCACCAAGCTTGAAATAATAGTTATCTTCAACTACTTCAGGAACTCAACATCTAATCTGACATCAGATCCTATTGATTGTCTGTGTGGAATATAGTAAGAAGAGCTAACATTTATGGTGTGCTTACTGTGTGCCAGGTACTAATCTAACTATTTGACCTGTAGTAACACTTTTAATCCTCTTAACAGCTTCAGAGGTAGACACTATGATTATCCCCATTTTATGTGAGAGACATTATGCATTTGCTAACAAAAGTTACACGCCACCCCCATGAAGCATTCCAACACTCCCCACCCACCCAAAAAAAAGGGAAGAAGAGGGGGGGAAAAACAACACTTGAATATGATTGAGCCTAATTTTAATTTAGAAGAAATAAAAAGGACAGAGGGACATGTTAAATGACATCAGGGAGATGTGGTCAGGAAGGTCCAGAAGGTGGGATACTCTGGAAGTCGAAGTATGTAGCTTCTTCAACTAAAAATGTCAAAGAAATGAAAGATTGGCTAAAGAGAACAGTTATAGAATAAGAGAGACTTGAGAGACATATCAGCCAATTCCAATGTATGAATCTTATTTAAATCCAGATTCAAACAAGCAAACAATTTTAAAATACTTTAAGACAACCAGAAAAATTTATATGCTGACTGGGTATTTGATATTAAGGAATTATTGTTAAAATTATTTTAGATTTGATAATGGTGTTAGACTATAGAAAAAAGCAGAAGTCTTTACCACAAAAGTGTAGGCATTAGAGGCTGAGCTTGAAAATGAAAGGTGTGTTCACCAATCACTTTTTTTTACTCAGCACCTCTGATAAAAAGGATTTATTATAGAAAGTGACAGAACATTTATCCCAATACTTAATCACATCTAAAATAATTTTTCATGATTTTACTGATCCATGCTTTTTTTGCAGACAAAAAATTGATTATTCTAAGTTTTATATGTTCTCTAATATTCACTTTTTGTTTCATAGAAATGTGGGGAGCTCAGGGGAATAGAAATCAACATTTCTAGAACCTGTATAAAAATGTTAATAATAATAATAATAATACAGTGAAATATGTGAGAGCCAGAACTCAATGGGACTGGCTTGTTTTCCTGGGTCTTGCAAGTTTTCTGTCTTTGACAGGGTGCAGTCTTACCACTTCTCTAATGCTCTCTGTGAGTGAAAAACATTCACGTTTTCCTTCTCTGACAGACTTCTACCTTACACAGGTTCCAGCTTTCACAGGTTTTACTATAATAAGAGTAATAGTCAACATTTGAGTGCTTAACTGTGTGCCAGACACTCATTATGAGTATATTGTTTTAACTTATCCTTCTAACAACTTCTTGGAGCCCTGGTGGCACAGTGGTTAAGAGCTTGGCTCCTAACCAAAAGGTCAGCTATTCGAATCCACCAGCAGCTCATTGGAAACCCTATGGGGCAGTTTTACTCTGTCCTATAAGGTCACTATAGGATTGCTATGAGTCAGAATCGACTTGATGGCAATGGGTTTGGTTTCAGGTTTTAACAACTTCATGAAGTAGATGTCATTATTATCCTCATTTAACAGGTTGGGAAACCGAGCTATGGAGCAGTTAAGAAAAGTTTCCATGGTCACATGGCTATCAAGTGGTAAAGTTCAGGGTTCAAACTCAGGCGGGGCCTGTATAATAAACTGTTATGTTACATTAATTCTCTTTTTGCCACAGTGCTAGGTACTTTGAATTGTTGACATTTTAATAAAGTTTTATTTATTTTTCCTAACAGTGACACACATTTGTCATTTATTCATTCACTCAACAAATGTATATTCAGGCATGACACTGTGATGAGCAAAAATAGACATGGTTGTAGTATCCCCTGACCTTCTTTGGGTCTAATATGCATGATAGACATTAATCAAATAATTATACTAGGAAATTTAGCACTACATCTGTGATCAGTGGGATAAAGGAATAGTATACTGTGCTTTGAGGACATATTGTAGGAGGACCTGACCTAATGTGGGAGGGAGGTTAGGGAATGCTTCCTCAGGACATTATATGTGCCTGGAGATGCAAGGGATTAGTAGGAATTCACTAGCTGAAGAGGGTCTGCCAGGGGCAGGTGGTGAACAATGGCAGATGCATACCTTACAGAAAAGGAACAACATGTGCAAAGCCCCTGTGGTGTAAGGAAATATAGCACTTTGAAGGAAAGAATGGAAGATTAGTGTAGCTGGAGTAGAGAGCAAGGATGATTGTGGTATTGAAGTAAGCAACCAAAAGATATATGACATAGTAGAGTAGGATAAGGATTTTTTCTTTCTTTATTTTAAGAGCAATGGGAAATGTTCGAAGTATGTTTAAATTATCGACAACTCAATTTTAATTGTGGCTTACAGAGGTTAATTAACTTGCCTGTGTATCATAATCTAAGAACGTCTGAATCTAACATTTGAACTACTCTACTTCTTAGAAATACAAATCTAAGAAATGTGTAAGAAATTATAAGCTTGAAATTTCTGGAACCCGAAATTGTTTATTACTTTAATTTAGCAGATGATTACTGAATGCCTACTATGTTTCTGGGATGTGATTTTGTCCTTTGCAGATGCAGTCACAGTTATATTATTTGTTAGCTCTGCTTGTGACTTGTTGCTTCTCAGTCAGCAGGTGAACCCACAAGGCACAACGGTGACCATTAGAACAAAAATATATTTGGTCTGTTCTTTCTTTTACCCTTGAATCCCTGCCCTCTAAGGGAGAACTAACAATGAAGGCTAGTTTGTGCCAGTTTTCATGTATCATTTTATTTTAGGCTTATTTGATATTAAATAACTGTCCCAAGTTGACGTAATTAGTAATGGTCATAACTAGAATTCAAACTCAGATCTCTGTAACTTTAAAGACCATGATCTTTCTACTGTAATGTACTCAAAGAATATAAAATTAGTTTGTGTTCAAGAGACCATGGTGTATGTGTTTAGAAATGAGCACATAAGGTTTGTAATGTTCAATAAATATTTGCTAGTTGATTAAATGACAGAAGCAAGATTATGGCAGAAAAGAATTATAGAATCAGCCAGTAAGTGCCCTGAGATGATTTTATGAGACACACATTCTTCAAACAATTTATGTAGTGCCAATCCTTCTCTTATTTAATTATCTTTGTATTTTTATACCTTAGTGGTAGTACTGATGCTCAGAAGGGAAGAGATGTGAAGTTAGCATGAAATGGAAAGTAGCTTGCTCTCAAGATTCTGCCTGACAAAACATTCCCTAGGCAGGAACTGTGAGCCATTTATTCAGTCAGTCAATATATTGTGTGCTTCAATTTCAGTCACTCATTTATTCACTCAACAAACATTAATGGAGCATTGGCTTTTGTGCTTGCACTGTCTAGATAATGGGAACACAGTGATCAATAAGACAAAGTTCCTGCTGATATTAAGTTTACATTCTAGTAAGAGATGAATAAATAAATAAATAATGAATAAAATATTTTCAAATATTGTCAAGAGCTCCAAAGTGGGGGGAGATGTGATAGAGCATACAGCTTTATGTTGAGAATGTACCATATTCAACTTTACTCCTATCAGAAATTTTTAAGCAGGAGGCCATATCTAGTACATTGTTGGCATTAAAGCATTATTATAAGTTCTTTATGCTTTTTATGAATTTATATTTTTGGAGGCATAACATGGTCTTATCCCTAAATTAGCATGCCACCGCTAGCATAGATAAGGAGGTTCCATCTTGTTATGTATTGAATTGTGTCCCCCCAAAATGTGTGCCAACTTTGCTAGGCCTTGATTCCCAATATTTTGTCATTGTCCACCATTTTGTCATCTGATGTGATTTTCCTATGTGTTGTAAGTCCTACCTCTATGAAGTTAATGAGGCAGAATTAGAGGCAGTTATGTTAATAAGGCAGGACTCAATCTATAAGATTAGGTTGTGTTTTAAGTCAATCTCTTTTGAGATATAAAAGAGAGAAGCGAGCAGAGAGACATGGGGACCTCCTACCACCAAGAAAGCAGCACTGGGAGCAGAGTGTGTCCTTTGGACTTGGGGTCCCTGTGCCTGAGAAGCTCCTAGACCAGGGGAGGTTTAATGACAAGGACCTTCCCCCAGAGCCGACAGAGAAAGACAGCCTTCCCCTGGAGCTGACCCTGAATTCAGACTTCTAGACTACTAGACTGTAAGAGAATAAATTTCTCTTTACTAAAGCCATCTACTTGTGGTATTTCTGTTATAGCAGCACTACATAACTAAGACACATCTTAAAGACAAATTCATGGATATGAGTTATCCCTTGGTTCAATAAACATGGCGTTACTCCTTTTGAATGATGTACTAAATTTATGAAGATGGAAAATGCAGTCTTCCTCTTCTTTAGGAACTTACAGTCTAGTGCAGAAACAATCACACAAACCAATCATTATAGGTGTGGTAGATACCATAATAGAGGTGTATGTACAGTGTTTTTCAATATAAAAAGAATAGTGTGATCTCTGGGAATTGGGAAAGGCCTCCCTACAAGCACTCACATCTCTGGAGATTTCCCTCCTACTTTTTTTGTGGTGTAGTGGTTTTGTGGTTTTGCTTACGGCTGCTAACCAAAAGGCTGGCAGTTTGAATCCACCAGCTCCTCCTTGAAAACCCTATGGGGCAGTTCTCCTCTGTCCCGTAGGGTCTCTATGAGTCAGAATCGACTTGACGGCAATAGCGGGTTTTTTTGTTTTTGTTTTTTAAGCAGGGTACAGTGTAGTATCATTGTTTGAACAAGGATATCTAAACTGAAAAAAAAAAAAAAAACAAAAAACCTTGAGAACAGGCTGATGGTTTTTAGCTGTAGAGCAAAATAAACAAGTGATATCTGACTTGGTAGACCTGAGAAAGTTGAATTTCTCCTCCAAGTGGAGGGTAAAAAAGTATTATGTTGCTCTTTGTTAACTATTGCCTTTTTGCTCCTTATGTTTTCTCTCACACATCTCATCATATGAGGTGGGAAGAAAATAAAGAGTTAAAAGTCCTAAAGGAATGCTGCATAGCAAATTTTGCCAGTTTGTTTTTTGAAATGGGGGTGGTGTTCTGTGTAGGGATTGTAAAGAAGAAAATTGTTTTTTTTTTTGTTTGTTTTTTAAATTGGGGATAACATATTCTGATGGCCTTTCATTAGGAGCCTAGACCATTCCCACTCATAATCCTAGGCATAGATATATAATGTGTCCTCCCATAATATTAGATAGGCACTGTCACAAATACAACATACTAGAGCAATATGAGATTAATACCAGCACAACTCGAATGGATGACATGACCATAGAGAAAACAATATGATTTGTAGTTTTGGCTCTTAGAGAATTAAATTGTTTGAGAAGTAGGCAGACACCTAAGTAGAAATTTCAACCGTATCAACAAATGCAGAGTACACTCATGCCAGAGTATGGTACGAGGAGAAATGAAACCAACATAACGTAATTTAGGATATAAGTATGCTCAGAGAATTGAAAAAACTGAAGAAGGGGTTATTTCCTCTTAAGCAGTTAAAACAAGCATTCAATCAAAAAAGAGCATGGTGCTGCACAAAGATTTAATACATAAAGTAAGTATAAAAAGAAGAGATAAATGAAAAATAGCAGCAGCACAATTAAAAGTGGTAGCAAGCCTTTATATAATAATAATTGACCTTTAAATAAATTTCAGCATTATTTACCCCTGAAACCAACATCTTCCTACAGAAGACGATTTTCAACTTAGAAAAAACTGCATGAGACTGAAGAAGAGGACAGCAGATTTCTGGTAAAAATGGTAGATTGAACGTACATGTTTACTTCTGAAGCCCCACTAATTTGATAGAAAAAGGTTAAAAAAAGGCATAAGCAAAGAAACAGGAGAGAAATGACAAAATTCTGGAAGCTCAATAGCAGATGGATAAGTAATAACTGAGATAGCAGACTGAGAGAACTGAATAACTGAATTCTCAGCTGACAATGAGGAAAGCTGAGAAAAAAACCCAGTTTACACCTTTGAAATGCCAAAAGGCTCAGAAATAAGCAGTTCCAGGTAACTCTGTGGGATGGATCAGCAGAGGAGTAGAAGGAAGTGGTAGGTGCAGGTTAAGCTCAAAATACAAAGACTAAATGAAAGTCTGTTTAACCAGTTAGATTCCTCAGCTGCCCTCCACATTACATAGTCAATCAGGTGGCGGTGCTTCCTTTACCTAGCAGAGAAGACTAGAGGTTTATTCCTTGGAGTAAATAAAATTGAAGGTCTTTGGACTTAGGGAAATCCAACACAGGGGAAGGGGTGTCATATGGAGATGAAGAATGAATGAAGGCTTATTAACTGAATATTGTGGTCCCCCAGTAGCTATGAATTGGAATTGACTGTATGGCAATGTATGGCAGTGGGTTTTCCCAGCCATCTTTACTCACTTGGCTCCTTGAGCCAATGATGTAAGCAATTAAGAGCAATTCCCTAATGGAATGGCTTAGCCAGAACCCCCCTACAGTGAAATCCACTGTTGACAAGTTCCACTCAAGTGACAAAGCATTTTAGTGTTCTACTCTTAATATGAGAGGATGGCCAAGAGTCACCAGACATTTAAGGGAAGCCTCTGTTTGGAATGATAGAGACCCAAACAAATAAGGAAAAAAAAAGCAAACTCTACAGGAGAAAGGAAGCTTAAAGATATATATATTATAATTAATTTCTTCAGAGAGGTAAATGAAGATAATGCCTCCATGTCGCAAGAAGAGGTCACTATAAAAAAAATGAACATTCAGAAAAGAAAACGAGCTCCTGTAAATTAAAATGTAAAATGAAAACCTCAATTAGAAGGCCTAGAAGGTAAGGTTGAGGATATCTCACAGAAAGTAGAGAAAAGGAGACAGAAAATAGGAGAGAAATGATTACAGAAGATATAATACCTGAATAATAAAAATTCCAGGAAGAACAGAAAAATTGAGGGAGGACATCTTCACTAGGTAATTCAAGAAAATTTTTCATGTATGAAGGGCCATTTGCATTTTCTTTGTTCTTCACCTAGAATACTTTTCTCTTTCCCAGTGTCTACATGATCAAATCCTATTTATTCTTAAAACTTAATTGCCTTCTCCAGTAAACCTTCTCTCACCTTCCCAAATAGAGTATATCAATCCTTTCCTTGTGCTACTCTCTAGGATGGAGAACCTTGAGTGTTGTCTTGGTTTTCTAGTGCTGCTGTCACGGAAGTACCACAAGTGGATGGCTTTAACAAAGAGAAATTTGTTTTCTCACAGTTTAGTAGGCTACAAGTCCAGATTCAGGTCATCAGCTCCAGGGGAAGACTTTCTTTCTCTGTCCTCTCTGGACGAAGGTCTTCGTCATCCATCATGAATCTTCCCTTGGTCTTGGAGCATCTCAGTGCAGGAATCTCAGGTCCAAAGGACGAGCTCTGCTCCTGGCCCCGCTTTCTTGATGGTGTGAGGTCCCTAACTCTCTGCTTGCTTCACTTTCCTTTATATCTCTTGAGAGATAAAAGGTGGTACAGGCCACACCCCAGGGAAACTCCCTTTACATTGGATCAGGGATGTGACCTGGGTAAGGGTGGTGTTACGATCCCACTTTAGTCCTTTTTAATGTAAAATTACAATCACAAAATGGAGGACAATCACACAATACTGGGAATCATGGCCTAGCCAAATTGCTACATACATTTTTGGGGGGACATAATTCAATCCATGACAAATATACTTTTATTGTTTCATTTATTAGCTGTTTGTAATTTACATGCTTATATTATCGTTTAAGATTTAAAAAAGAAATGTTTTGAACCCTTTTCAGCAATGTGTATAGTCTTATGAATCTCCTTGGAAAATAAAATCTTAATCTGTTTCTGTGTAATATGTAATAAGTGGTTTTCACTAAAAGTTTTATACTTTTGATTAGTACGTTATTAAATATTATAATATCTTCATTTTAATTTTTGAAAATATTTGTAATATGTAAAGACAGTTTGACTTTTTTCTATTTTGCAAGGGACAGAGTTTTCTTTCATTTTTATTATGTAACAAATACTTTTATCAACATTTTAAAATGACATTGTATTTTGTTTATTAAGCATAGATTAAAATTTCGTTGTATCATAACATTTAAAATAGTTTAAAACAGCTTTTATTTACTAATATTTGAAATTCTTGCCGTGTCAACTTAAAAATTAAACTGGTTTATTTTCATAATATTTGTCCTAATTGAGATTAGAGATCATTGCATCCAGTTTGGTTTTTCATATTTAAAAATTATCATTATATTTTCACTTCTTAACATTGGTTTTTGAAATAATAAAGACATCTTGATATGTTACATAAGAATTTTAATCAAATGAATACAACTTAGGGGTTTGGTCAAGATCTTCTGAGGTGAATTTGCAGAATTATCATTTTTTATCCTTGTTGAGTTTTTTTTAAAATAAATATTTTATTGAGTGTTTGATGAAAGTTTACACAGCAAATTAGGTTCCCATTTAACAATTTCTATGCATGTTGTTTGACCACATTAGTTACATATTTCACATTGTGTCAACATTCTTTATATTTCTGTCCTGGTTGTCCTGCTCCATTAATCCAGCTTCCATGCCTCCCTCCCCCCACCCCGACTTTCTCATCTGTGTTTTAGGGTAAATGTTAACTGTTTGTCTCATATAGATGGTTTTTTTTTTTTTTTTTTAAAAAAGGAGCACAGGACTCGTGGATAATAGTGTTTATTTTATGAGCCAATCCATTATTTAGCCAAAAGGTAACCTCTGGGAGTAGTTTCAGTTCAAAGTTTAAAGGGCATCTCAGGGTGATAGTCTCAGGGGTTCCTCTAATCTCTACTGATCTAGTAAGTCTGGACTTTTTATTATTTATTTTTGTTTAATAATTAGAGTTTTATTCTACAATTTTCTCCCATTCTATCTGGGACCATCTGTTGTGTCCCTAGTCGCAACTATCAGTAATGGTAGCCAGGCACCATCTAGTTCTTCTGGTTTCTGGATAGATGAGGCTATGGTTCGTATAGGCAGTTATTCCTGTAGACAAGTTTCTTCTTTGAGTCTTTGGCTTCATAGTTTTTCTTTTGCTCCAGATGAGTAGAGATCAATAGTTGTATCATAGGTGGCCGTTTGTAAGCTTTTAAGACCCCAAACACTGCTTAGTAGGATGTAGAGCATAAACTTTATAGACTATGTTGTGCCAATTGACTGAGTTTTCCTATGAGCAATAGTCCTAAGCCTTCAAACTCAGTAAACCAATCCTGCGAGGTGTTTGGTTGTGTCTGGGAAGTAACCATGACTGTGTCCCCTATATATATATGAATATATGTGCAGCATATATAAACATGTATATATTTATGCCTATAGATCCGCACATATCTATCTCTGTAACCACTCATGTATTTTTGGGTTGTTACTGCTGTTGTTGCCAAGTTGTATATGTTATAGCATTTACCCATAAGGTCCCTTAATCTTGTGTATTTCTTGCCGTTATCGTTTACCTTGGTTAAGTTTTGCACACTTCACCCAGATTTGGTATTCCCTTTCCCATCACCAAAAATACCAAGTGTCTACTGTCTAGAAAGTGATTCTGTCTCCCTCCCCTTCCCATTCCTGGTAACCACCAAAGAACTTTGATTTCTGTATGTATACCTACTTTTGTTTTTTTATAAAAGTGGTATCATGCAATATTTGTCCTTTCGTGCTTATTTCACTCAGCATAATGTCTTCCAGATTCATCCATGTTGTGTTTCACAGACTCATTAGTTTTTATAGTTGCGTGGTATTCCATTGTATGTATATACCACTTTTTTTTAATCCATTCATCCATTGTTGGGCACTTGGGTTGTTTCCATCTTTTTGCTATTGTAAATAATGCTGCAACATAGGTGTGCATATGTCTATTTGTGGCACTGCTATTAGATCTCTAGTATATATACCTAGGAGCCCTGGTGGTGAAGTGGTTAAGAGCTCAGGCTGCTAACCAAAAAGACTGGCAGTTCGAATCCACCAGCAGCTCCTTAGAAACCCAATGGGGCAGTTCTGCTCTGTCCTGTAGGGTTGCTATGAGTCGGAATTGACTCGACGGCACACAACAACAGTATATACCTAGGAGTGGGATTGCTGGATCATAAGTTATTTATATTTCTAGCTTTTAAAAGAAGCGTCATACCATTTTTCATATTGGTTGTACCATTTTACAGTCCTGCCAGCAGTGGATAAGGGTTCCAGTCACCCCACATCCTCACCAGCATTTGTTGTTTTCTGTTTGTTTCATCAGTGCCTTTTCTTTTTCTTTTTTTTTTTTTGATTAGTGCCATCCCTGTGGGATGGTATCTCGTTGTAGTTTTGATTTGCATCTCTCTAATGGCTAATGGGCATAGTGGTTAAGTGCTATGGCTGCTAACCAAGAGGTTGGCAGTTTGAATCCACCAGCTGCTCCTTGGAAACCCTTTGGGGCAGTTCTAGTCTGTCCTGCAGGGTCGCCATGAGTTGGAATCAACTTGATGACAACAGGTTTGGCTTTTTTTTTTTAAATGGCTAATGATCTCAAGCATTATTTCATGGGTTTGTTGGCCGCTTGAATGTCCTCTTTGTTGAAGTGAGTCCTCATTGAGTTTTATTTCACCTAACAATGTACTTCATGCTTCCATTCTTTAACCACTTTAAAAATGTAAAATTATCAAAGCCAGCGTGGTAACTATGTTAGTGTTCAGCTGTGTGATAAAGAGATTGAGTAAGTGATGAGCAGTCTCATCTGATTGCCACTTATTACCACACATGAAATGCTTTAATATTTTTGTATAGTTCTTTTTTTGTTTACTGATATATTTTAACTTATTATTTTATTTATTTTTAAAGATAGAAATTCAAACGTGCTGTTACCTCATTTAGAATCCCTGTAAGGTACAAACAGTTAATGCACTCGGCTGCTAACTGAAATCTTGGTGGTTTGAGTCCACCCAGAGGCACTTTGGAAGAAAGGCCTGTCCATCTCCTTCCAAAAAATCAGCCATTGAACACCATCTGGAACACAGTTCAACTCTGACACACACATAAGTTGGAATCGACTTGACTGTAATGGGCTATTACCCCATTCAACAGCGTGAACACTGTGAAACGTTTTCTGAAACTCTTTGAGAAGTTTGGCTTATACTTAGATTGTGAGCACTTCGGACAGAATTGCCCTTTTAATGTATGTATTTTCACAGTACTGGAACTTAAGCTCTCAAACTTGCTTTCAGTAAATATTTGTTGGATCAAATGAATTTTTAATGTGTATTTGTAGTTAATTGCTTGTGTGTTCAGCGAATTTTTATATAATTTAACTCACACTGATCTAGTTACGTTCTATTAATTGTTCTTTTTTAAAGCCCCATTTAAAGAGGCATTAAAATATGAGAAATTGGAGATCAAACCAGTTATCAAATCACTGTAACAGCAATGAATCACTTACCATACTTTTGTCACACAGATACGGTCATCTTTGGCTAAAGAATCAGCCGGACATTACAGTAGCTCCAATCCTCTTAACATGGATTTCACTTTGAAAGGTGGATAGAAAACTGATTTTATTTTAGTCAAATGTTAATAATGAAAGTTTTCTTATCTGTTAAGAGGGCTGGGTTCATTATTATCTAAAGTTTTACTTGCATATTAATAGCTAACATTCTAAACATTTCTGATCCATTTTATTTTTATTTTAAGTACTGTAATGTAATCATTTATGCATATTGAATATTGGACTTCTTAGGCAAAATAGACAGTTTTTATTAATAATCAAATGCTTCAAATTAGGGATAATGGTGGTTCCCTTTTATTCTTTTTAATGTATTCTTTTTTTTTTTAAATTGTTTTAGAAAGAGGATCACTTTTCAGGCCTGTTTCTGTTAATAGTATCACCATTTCCCTCATCAAGATACGAAACCTTGGTATTGCTTTGTATTACTCTCCTTCCTCTGGCTCCAGATAATCAAAAGTTAAAAGTAATCTCTTTTCAATATCTTTTGTTTTGTATCCTTTGTTTCCCTTTCATTCCCACCACCACCCTATTCAGGTCATGCTTAGATGGCTGTATTAGTTTACTCACTAATTTGTCTGTCTCCAGTATCATGACTCCTGACTCATTGTGGATAACATTGCCACATTAACCTATCAGAAATCATGAGTTCTTTTTTTTACACCTTTGTTTGTGCTATTCCCTTTTCTAGAAGGTTCTTTTTCTACCTCTCCATACATACTCAAATGCTGCCCATCCTTCAAGGTCCAACTCAAATCTCACTTTTTCCTCAGTACTGGCCACATCTACCTAAAGGGTAGTGAGTATAGGTAGTCATTTGACACCTACACTCATGGTATCTATTATGGAGTGCTACAGCAGGAAGAGACTTTAAATATCACTTATTCTAGTTCCTTCACTTTACAGTTGTGTAAATGGATTCCCTAGAGTTAAATGACTTAACATTAGTTAACTTGGAGGGTTCAGGGCAGAGATGTAATTAGACTTACGTCTCCTAACCTGTCATCCAGAATTCTTTCTTGTATAACAAACTTCCTGTCACTGTGAAGGGCTTTGTCTTCTTAGATGCCATGTTATGAGTACATTTATTATTTTCTCACCTTGAGACCAAGACACTGTTTTCAACTTTTTTTTTATTCTCCTTAATGCTTAGCATGCAACAGGCCTTAATTCTTCCTTCTTTATTTATTTTGTAGAGAATAAATTCTTTCAGGTAAAACTAGCATTTTAAATAAGGTAATTAATTATTTTCATTTGTACAGATATTGATGACCAAAGATTATACTGCTTTTATTTAAAGGGGATGGAAGAAGAATTTTTAAGTAGTTCTTAGTTGACAGTACCTATTTCTAAGGCTTTACTAAACAAAAGTAGTAGGAAGAAACAAAATATAAGGGTCTATTTATTGCTGGACTCCTTGGTGGAGCAAGCAGTTAAGTGCTCAACTACTATCAAAAAGGTTCGTGGTTTGAACCCACCCAGAAGTGCCTTGGAAGACAGGCCTGGCAATCTGCTTCTGAAAGGTCATGCCATGAGTCGGAATTGAATCAAGGGCAGCTAACAGCAACATTTTATTGCTAGGGAAATGAAATTAATTTGTGTACAATGTTAAGAACACTGATTAGAATGCAAAACTAGAAATTTTATCAACATGTCTTCATTGTTTTAATGTTTTCAATTTCCAAGGAAATAATGTTTTATAAAAAAATTTATAGCAGATTGTGTTAAATGGAAATGTTTTAGTCATTAAACCATTATTGAGTACTACCTATACAATCTTTTCAGGTTTTAAAGTTTTAGGAATATATCTGATTTAAAGCATGTAAGCAAAGCAACAGGAATTATAGGAAATATATACACTTTAAAATTCTCTCGCAATTCAGCATGAATAAAAGTGGTATATTAGAGGGCAGCTTAAATACCTATCAAATGAATAAAGCATGGGCTTCATGCTTGTAGTTGGGGATATATGTATCATCTGTTTTAGATGTATTACAGAGGTGATGTCAAGGTGAAAGCAGGCTTGCAGAATGGTTGGAAATCATTGATATTCTGACTCAGAGGCTGTAAATGGCTTAGTAGCAGATGGAGTCTTTGTCAAGGAAGAAAAATGGCAGCTCTGGAGCATCATAGATGTTTTGCTAGCAGCTCAGCGCACAGGCTGTGACCTTCCAGTATTCAGGAGTCTTTCCTGTGCTCTAATAAATTGTCCTCAGCTTTTATTCACCTAAAGTAGATAAACAGTAGTCATCATATTTCAGTACAAATTGAGGTGTTTCATTATAAAAAAAAATAAATATAATATATTTTATTACCTGCTTTTTAAAGAAGTAAGCTTTTAAGGGAATGTGCATTTCTTGGTGGTAAATATTTCTCAGTTTGCAAGAGTTTTAAAAAACTGCAAGCTTAATTTTTAAAATATTTTAAAATTATAAAATCATTTAGAATCATAGACTATTAAAGCTAGAAAGTATGCTGATAATCCTAGACCAATTCTCTCATTTCACAGATGAAGAGACCGAGGCTAAGAGACTATGATTTAACCAAGGTCATTTAGCTAGTTAATGAAAGAATATTAAGTGACTCTTAGATTATGATTTGTTATACATACAAAATTTCTTTAGTTATGAAGATAAAAGAAACTGTTATCTTTAAATAAACCTAGAACACCACAGAGTACACCTACTTACTCACAATAGCTGCATACTGAAAGTATATAATTTTAGAGACTTTTATTTATTATTCATTGCATATACTTTAATCAGTAATAATTTGGGTTTCTCATTTAGTCTGTCATCACTGGACTGCTATCTAGAAAATTTTTTGTTTACTGAAGAATTTATACCTGTTATAAAGTTATATACGCATAAGCTATGTTCTTATTCCTTAATGAATATTTTATTTAAATCAGTACCAATTCAAGCATATATATTATGTTGACTCATTTGAATATTTTTAAAAGTCTTTTAGAAATACTGCATTTCATATTAAAATATTTAAGGTTTTGTAGATTGTAGACTGAGATAGTTAGCAAAAATGCTGCTTTTATCAGTGAGAATTTCTTTCAGTTTTACTAGGAATATGTGTCTCCACTAAGAGTATATTATTATGTAGAGTATGTTCAGTTCAACAGCTGACCTGTATTGAAGAGTAATAAGTCATAGCTATTGAAAGTGGAAGCATTACACACCTAAAACCTACTAAAGCACTTGACAATTGCTAAAGTTATAGAGAGTAATCACTGTCCATCACAGAAGAAAATGGGCCTTTGCTTTACACGGTCAAGGTTGTTGCTTTAGAATCTTTCAGTGCTTCAAGTTTTAGTCTTTTGCAAGTCAGTCAGTGTCTAAAGAGGTGCATTTAAAGAAAAATTTTATAATTATACCAAAATGTCTTGCATCTTATAAAGATAAAATTGTACAAAATGACTTTAAATCTTTTTAATTACGAGAAAGAATTTGAAAGATTAGAGTTGAAAGCTTCCAAAATCCTAGTTTTTTCTTTTTTTTAGAAGACTAAAACTGGTCAGATCTTTTAGATAGATCTTTCAGAGAAATATTTACTAAAGTATTATAGAGTACTATTCTATCAATGGATATGTTCATATGTAGCTATTTCACCTATCATCCACTTTAATATGAAACATATACACTCAGATAGAGGTTAAATGATGACTGTTAAATTATGCAACAACTAATCGTTGAATACCTGGTACACGTAGGTTCTGAGAATAAAGTGAACAAAGTAGAGATGGCACTCATGGGGCTTACATTTGAAGGGCGAAAGGGGCAATAAATAAATACGTTAATATTTAATATGTTAGATGGCAACCAACACTATGGAAAATATAAACGAAATTAAGGATTATGAGTGCCAGGGGTGTGAAATTGATATTTGTTATAGGGTGGTTGGTAAAGGTCTCTCTAATAAGATGACAATTTAGCAGAAACCTGAATGAACTGAGGTAGTGAGTCATGAAGGTATCTGTGGGAAGACTATTCTAGATAAAGAAAACAGTAAATGCGAAGATACTGAGGGAGACTGTGCTTGACATGTTCCAAGAACAATGAGGAAACCAGTGTGACTGTAGTGGTGTGAGCGATCAGAGAGAGTAATAAGTGAAGCCAGAGAAATTTCACGCAAACCTACTTTTACGTCTTTTTGTTTTTTTTTTTTTTTTTTTTTTTTTTTATATATATATTTTATTGTACTTCAGGTGAAAGCTTACAGAGCAAATAGTTTCTCATGAAATAGTAGTACACATGTTGTTTTTTTTTGACACTGGTTAACAACCCCACAACGTATTAAGCCTCTAAATTCTCAGCCTTTTTTTTTGATGAAAATTACAGATGGCCAAAGATACACCGTTTCAAAATTTTCTACATTCACAGTTCAGTGACATTGACTACGCTCTTCCAACTGTGCTGTTATTCTCACTTAAGATGAAGGCTTACAGAACAAAATAGTTTTTCATTTAACAGTTACTACACATGTTGCCCTATGACAATGGTTAACAATCTCACAGCACATCAAGAATATCCTTACTCCACCTTGTGTTCCCTATCACCAGGGGGCTTCCTTGTCCCCTTCTGTCTTCTGGACCTTGTCAGTGGACTATTGTACCTCTTTAGTCTCATTTGTTTATTTATTTATTTATTTATTTATTTATTCTTATTTTATTTAAACACCATTTCAAAACTTTTTACTTACACATTTAAGTGATATTGACTATGCTCTTCCAATTGTGCTGCCATTCTCGCCCAAGATGAAGGCTTACAGGACAAAACAGCCTCCCATTTAATAGTTACTACAAATGTTGCCCTATAGCAGTGGTCAACAATCTCACAATACATCGACAGTGTCCTTATTCAATTTGTGTTCCTTATCATCAGTTTCCTACTCTCCCTCTGCCTTCTGGCCCTTGTCACCGGACTCCTGTACATCGTTAGTCCCATTTAGTTTTACTGGGGTGTCCATTCCCAGGCTTAACATCGAACCTTGAAGGTAACTTCCCCTCTGAGCTGAAAGGGTGTCTGGGGGCCACACTCTCGAGGTTTCTCTAGTATTCTTTAGGCCAGTATATCTGGTCTTCTGTTTTTTTTTTTTTTTTGGGAGTTAAAATTATACTCTACATCCTACTCCAGCTCTGCCCAGAACCCTCTGTTGTGATCCTGGTCAGAGGAGTCATTGGTGGTAGCCGGGCACCATCCAGCTGTACTGGGCTCAGTCCCGTGGAGGCCTTGGTAGCTGTGGACCATTAGTCCTTCGGACTAATCTTTTCCTTGTATCCTGTTCTCTTCGTTCTCCCTTGTTCCCGAAGGGATGAGATCAGTGGAGTATCTTAGATGGCCGCTCATAGGCTTTTAAGACCCCAGACACTACTCACCAAGGTAGAATGTAGAGCATTATCTTTATAAGTAGTGTCATGCCAATTGAGCTAGATGTTCCCCGAGATCATGGTCCCCAGAGCCCTCCGTCCAACAACTCAGTCCCTCGGGGGGTTTGGATGTGTCTATAGGGCCTCCATGACCTTTCCTTGTGCAGGTTGTGTTAGTTTCCCCTGTACTATGTACTATCTCATCTCTCACCCAAGTTACCACTTACCTATTACCTATTTAGTATTCCCCCCCCCCCTCCCATCCCTGGTAACCAACAAGGATTGTTACATTTTGCATGTGAATTTTTTCATGGGTTTTTACAATAGAGGTCTCATACAATATTTGTCCTTTTGTGATTGACTTATTTCACTCAGCATGATGTCCTCCAGTTTCATCCATGTTATGAGATGGTTCACCGATTCATTGTTCTTTCTCGTTGCATAGTACTCCATTGTGTGTATGTACCATAGTTTGTGTATCCATTCGTCTGTTGATGGACATCGAGGTTGTTTCCATCGTTTTGCTATTGTGAATAATGCTGCCATGAACATAGGTGTGCATATGTCTATTCGAGTGATGACTCTTATTTCTCTAGGATATATTCCTAGGAGTGGGATTGCTGGATCGAATGGTACGTCTATTTCTAGCTTTCTGAGGAAACGCCATATCATTTTCCAAAATGGCTGTATCATTTTGCATTCCCACCAGCAGTGTATAAGAGTTCCCGTCTCCCCGCAGCCCCTCCAACATTTGTTATTTCCAGTGTTTTTGATTCGTGCCAGTAATGCCGGGGTGAGATGGTATCTCATTGTGGTTTTAATTTGCATTTCTCTAATGGCTAGTGATCGCGAGCATTTCCTCATGTGTCTGTTGGCCATTTGAATGTCTTCCTTGGTGAAGTGTCTGTTCATTTCCTTTGCCCATTTTTTGATAGGATTGGTTGTCTTTTTGTTGTAGAGGTGTTGGATTTTCTTGTAGATTATGGAGATTAGACCTTTGTCTGACTTGTACTGTCCAAAAATTTTTTCCCAGTCTGTAGGTTCTCTTTTAACTCTTTTGGTGAAATCTTTTGAAGAGCATAGATGTTTGATTTTTAGAAGATCCCAATTATCTAGTTTATCTGTTGGGTTTTTTGTGTTGATGTTTATGGTTTGTATCCTGTTAATGCCATGTATTAAGGTCTGAAGTGTTGGTCCTATTTTTTCTTCTATGAATTTTATAGTTTGAGGCTTTATATTCAGGTCTTTGATCCATTTTGAAGTAGTTTTTGTATATCGTCTTTTTGTTTTTTAAGAGAAGATTGAAAAAAATTATGTTCTCTGAGGAGTCCCTGGAAGCCTTGGTGGCATAGTGGTTGAGAGCTACAGCTGCTAACCAAAAGGTTGGCAGTTTGAATCCACCAGGTGCTCCTTGGAAACCCTATGGGGCAGTTCTACTCTGTCCTGCAGGGTCACTATGAGTTGGAATAAACTCAGTGGCAGCGGGTTTTGAGTTTTTTTTTTTAAGGAGTCCCTGGAAGGCGCAAATGGTTAAGCACTTGACTCCTAGTTGAAAGGTTGGTGATTCAAACTCACCCCTAGCAGTCTTGGGAAACAGGCCTGGAGATCTGCTTCTAAAAGGTCACAGCCTTGAAAACCCTACGAAGCACTTCTACTCTGCACACATGGGATTGCCATGAGTCAAATTTGACTTGGCAGCAACTAACAACAATAGTAAGCTTAACCAAGACCTATACTGTTGCTAAACCAGCAGTCCCCAAGGTGGTTTTGGTAGAGCATTGCTTGTATGGAATGGGTATTACATGAAAAAAAACCAGAGATGGTACCTTGGTCAAATAAGTTTAGAAACATAGGTTTAATATTAAACAAAGTTAAACAGATGTTTTTTAACAACAGTTTCTGAGCATCTTTTAATGTGTTTTGTGAATCTCCAACCTATTTGACCCTTTCTTCGAAGAGCATCTGTTTTATGGGACTACTGTTTTTCATGCTTTGGTAAATGCTGTATTAGACAATTCTACAGGTTAACTAGAGATTAATAAAAGGATTTTCCACATTGCTGTTTCATAACTTTCCCACTGTCTTCAAACCAATTCCTCTCCCTACCTTCTTTTTCAGTAAAGACTGCATTTCTTTCTTTTGTCCTAAGCATTTCTCAAATCCATTCTTTTTTCTCTATTCATGATGCCTAAAGCTTAATGTAGGTTTGCATCATGGCTCACTGGGCTTTCACAGTAGCTTCCTATGTGGTCTCTTTGCCTCTAGTCTTGCTCTGTCCAAATTCATCATCCCCTCAGTGACAATTCACTTGACATCACAAATCTAACCATGTCATTCACCTACTTAAAATCTTTTACTAGCTTCCTATTTTGCCTCAATCTCCCATACTTAGTACTCTCCAAATTTTAAACTGCTTCAACTTCCTCAAAATAGGGTATGGGTTTACAGTCTTCTTGCCTTTATCACATGCTGTTTACCTCTTTCTGACATAGCCTTCCCCCTGCTATTAGCCTAATTCTCAATTCTTAAAGATTTAGAGCAGATGTAATCTGTAAGAACCAGGGGCGGATTAACCAGTAAGCAAAGTTCACACAGGCCTACTTGTGTTTACTTACTAAACTGTAGTGCACAATTTCACATGAATTGGTGAAAAATAGGTGAAATTGTGCACTATAGATTAGTAAGTAAGTACAAGTAAGCCTGTGCACACCTTGCTTATTGGGTAATCCATCCCTGCCAAGAACACTCTCAAGCCATTTCTGGCTAAATTAAGTGCAATCACCCCTGGGCTTGCCTCAGTACATAATTCTGTCAAAGCACTTAAAACAATGAAATAAAAATATGTATTTGTGTTTTCTCCACTCTCTGTATCTTATGCTTTGTACCTGCCTTTAATGCCTGACAGTTTAAGTTGATACTCAATAAATGTTGAAATTAATTCTACTAAGTAGTTGAAGGCTTTCTGATTTAAAAAAAAAAAAAAAAACTATTTTTTTTTTCCTGAACCTGTTTGGATCATAGACTTAAACGTAAAACATAAAACTATAAATCTTTTAGAAGAAAACATAGTAGAAAAGCTGTGGGGCCTGGGTCTTGGTGACTGTCTTGGTCATCTGGTGCTGCTATAACAGAAATACCATAAGTGGATGGCTTTAACAAAGAGAAATTTATTCTCTCACAGTCCAGTAGGCTACAAGTCCAAATTCAGGGCATCAGCTCCAGGGGAAGCCTTTGTCTTCTCGTTGGCTCTGGAGGAAGGTCCTTCTCATTAGTCTTCCCTTGGTCTGGGAGCATCTCAGTGCGGGAACCTCAGTTCCAAATGACACGCTCTGCTCCTGGTGATCCTTTCTTGGTGGTATGAGGTCCCCAACTCTCTGCTTGCTTCCCTTTCCTTTTATCTCTTGTAAGATAAAAGGTGGTACCATATCTGAGCGACTGACCCTGACAATTGGAGAAGGAGGCGAAAAGTATCGTGCCCACAGACAGGCAAACAACAAAGAACATGCAGCCCGCCTGCTCAGACATGGCCAAATAAAACAAAAAAACAAGAAGAAACAAGAAAATCTACAGTCAGTAAACGAGAAAAAATAACTACTGAATGCCCCAAAGACAGCAGACAACATCAAAACATTTACAAAAACAGGACAGGATGGTTCCAGTAGGCAGCCAAAATAAAGCAGCAGATGACCAGTAGAAGAAAAGGCACTAGAACTACCTTATAGGGAATTCAAATCTGTAATACTCAGAATTATCCAAGAGTTGAAGCAAAAAGCAGACAAAAATGAGGAAAAAATAGATAAATTCATGGAAAAGGCAGACAAATTTATGGAAAATACAGACAAAAAAATGGAAGAATTCAGGAAAATAATGCAGGAACAAAATGCCAAAATAAATTCACAACTAGAAATTGTACAAAAACAACAATTAGAAATCCAGAACATAAACAACAAGATTTCGGAAATGGACAGTGTCATAGAAGAGCTGAGGAGCAGATTTGAAATGGTGGAAGATAGGATCAGCGGAATTGAAGATAAAAGGTGGTACAGGCCACACCCGAGGGAAACTCCCTTTACATTGGACCAGGGATGTGACCTCAGTAAGGATGTTATAATCCCACCCTAATCCTCTTCAACATAAAATTATAATCACAAAATGGAGGACAACCACACAATCCTGGGAATCATGGCACAGCCAAATTGATAACACACATTTTTTGGGGGGCATAATTCAATCCATGACAGTGACATATGACCCAAAAGATGATCCATAAAAGAAAAACATCAGTAAATTGAACTTCATCAGAATTGAACATTTACTATGCAAAAGGCTATGTTAAAACAGTGAAAAAAGAAACTGTCTACTGGGAGAAAATATTTGCAAACCATGTATCTGACAAACGACTCATCTCTGGTATATATAAAAAACTCTCAAAACTGGAAAACTGGAAAATTAGAAAATGGGCAATAGATATACAGAAAACATTTTACCGAAGGGAATATATGAGTATCAAATAAGCATATGAAAAAATGTTCAACATTACTAGTCATCAGGGAAGTACAAAAATGAGATATCACTATACACATATCAAACAGCTAAAATAAGAAATAGTGACTGCCAAATGCTGGCAAGGATGTGGAAAAATTGGATCTCTCACATATTGCTGGTGGTAATGTAAAATGGTACAGCCACTCTGAAAAAAATAGTGTGGTAGTTTCTTAAAAAACTTAACATACGCTTACCCCATACCCATACTCTGAGCATTTATCCCAGAAAAATGTAAATCTATGTCCACATAAAAACCTAGACATAATTGTTCATAGCAGCTTTATTTGTAATAGCCAAAAACTGGAAACAACCAAAATGTTTTAGAAAAGGCAAATGATTACACACAGCATGGTGCATCTGTACCACGTGATACTCATCAGTTATGAATTATTGATACCACCACTCTTTGGATGGATCTCAAGGGCATTTTGCTGAGTGAAAACCAATCTAAAAAGGTTACATGCTGTATTTCATTTATATATCATTTTTAAAATGTCCAAATTATAGAGTTGGAGAACAAGTTAGTACTTGGCAGGAGTTAGGGATGGTTGGGGAGAAGCTTGGTGGTGGAGAGGGGTTTGAGTGTGACTGTGTAGGAGTAGAGCAAGAGAGATCTTTGTGGTGATGAAATAGATCTGTATCTTGAATGCAGATTGGTTACACAAAGCTACATATATAATAAAATGACAGGGAACTATATACACACATTATACCAATGTCAGTTTCCTGGTTTTCATAAACTATATTTATGTAAGATGTAACCATTTGAGAAACTGGGTGAAGGGTATATATGGAACCTTTCTGTAGTATTCTTGCAACTTCATGCGAATCTGTAGCTATTTCAAAATGAAAAGTTAAAAAAAACGAAAACAACTGTCTAGATTTTTTTTTCTTCTACCTCTCTACCGATCTCTGAGAAGATGTCTCACCTCCTCCTCACTAAACCTATGCTTTTTTCAGGCCTTTTGCTTTCTATCCTCTTCTGTCTCCTACGGAAACTTGCTTCAGTGGTCTCCCCCTTGACTGGTTTATGTAATTGTTACCTAAAGGATTGTCCTAACCTAACTGAAATGATAAACAAAAGTAAAAACCAACAAACAAAAAACCTTCACTTCCTTCAAGTGGTTGTTTGCATATTAAAGATACATACCCGTGTTAATATATGTAACTCTAGTTCATTCATTTTAACTGCTACATACTATTTTATTGTGTAAACATGACATAATCTTTGTATTCATTTTCCTGTTGATGAGTATTTAGGTTATCTCCAGTATTGCACTATTACAAATAGTGCTGCAGTATATATTCTTGTACATGACTCCTTGTGCGCATGTATGAGAACTTTATTAGGTTACATATTTAGAAATGGAACTGCTGTGTTATAGGCTACATGCTTCTTCAGCTTTACTGTATATAGTCTAATTTCTTTCTAGGCCAGTTATACTAGTCCATACCATTGGTGAAATAAGAGATCTCCTGCTATACATTTTTGCCAGCCTTTGGGATTTCCTTATTGTTCAGCCTTCCAACTCCCTTTGTGTAGAATTTACTATGAAGACCAATAGGTTTTACTTCTCAAGTATAATTTTTTAATTCCTTGCTCTACTTTAACCAACCAACTCAAAAGTCTTTGATTATCTTAGCTTCCATAGCTTTCATATTTGTCTCCTCATTTCTGACTCTACTGTCACAGCCTTAGTTTAGATCCTTAACTCTTGCTTAAACTATTGTTAAATAATATTAAGTATTTAATAGTACTTATAAAAATGGCATGGTGGAGGCATCTGACCTCCACTAACTTCACAAGGGGGAAAGAGAATCATTATCAGCATCAACAGCCCAAGGCTAATTCCTCTGAGGCAGAGGTCAGACATACCTCCACCCACCAACCTTTTTAGCCATTCTGACATTAGCCATCTCTCCCACGGCAATCTGTACTTCTCTCCTAGGTTCAGTAATTCATTGCAATGGCCACACAGAACTCACAGACCATACTCACAGTTATGGGGTTTATTAGGGAAGTAAGGATATAGTTCTTTAGTCAGGACAGCCTCTTCTCAGCCATGCCCACGGGCAGGCCTCTGTCTGGCCCTTGGCCCCTTGGCATGGCCTCTGCCCTGCTCAGGCAAGTGTTACAAAGCTCTTTAGCTCTACCAGTAAGTGCCTGGAGGCACCCCACTCCACCAGTAAGCCTTGTCCCAAAGGCAATCAGCTTTCTTGCTCCATGGGTTGGCAAGCCTAGTTCCTAGGACAAGTGCCTAGAGGCACCGCAGTCCACCGGCAAGCCTCCGGCCCGAAGGTGCTCAGCTTTCTTGCTCTGTGGGCTGGGAAGCTCACTACGCTGTCTCCTGCTGGTCTCCTGGTTCTGCTGCCTCTGCTGCCACCATTTCTTTGCTGCTACTTCTCACCATCTTGCCATCTCCACTGTCTCTGTCTCCTGGATCTCAGTGCAGGGATCCAAAGGAGTCCAAAGGGCGTGCTCCACTCCCATCTCTTCTTGGTGGTAGTCAGGTTCCCCTTTCTACCTCTGGGATGGCTCATGTTAAGCTTAGTGGGATGGCAGAACTGATCAATACCCTTTTTGGGTTCCATATGCCTTATTTCCATGGTCCCACCCCCACAAGGTTTGCATTATTAGAAAGCTGTCCAATCCCCTTGGTGGGCCACAAGCAACTTATTTGCATAGTCCCACCCAGTCATTTGGTGGGAGTTACAAGAGCATGGCAAGAAAGACCATGTAAAAGTGATCCATCGCATCACAATACTACTTATTAAAATATCCCTATTGAAATCTTCTCCTGCTCCAATCCATTCTACTTAGAACTACTAGATCACTATTCCTAAAGTAAGTAGTTTACCAATGTTTATAGCATGAAATTTGAACACCTTAATGTGGCATTTAAGATTATCTCCAGTAAAGTCCTAAAGTACCTTTTCAGCTATATCTCCCACTATTTTCTATGCCTATCTTATATACCACATAGACTAGATTACTTTATTGATTGATTGATTCATTCATTCATTCAGACAAGAGATACTTAAGAGCTCATATTACACTATACAGGTACTTATGTTAACTCTGAAACTTGCTCTTGAATGTAGAGTTGCTAAAGCAAATGGAAGAAATTATGAAATAAGGAGCTGAACAGAAGATTTCAAAGGGTGGCTTGAGAAGACAAAGTATTATAATGAAATGTGCAAAGATGTGGAGTTAGAAAACCAAAAGGTAAAAACATACTCAGCATTTCTCAAGCTAAAAGAACTGAAGAAAAAGTTCAAGCCTCAAGTTGCAATATTGAAGGATTGTATGGGCAAAATATTGAATGACATAGGAAGCATCAAAAGAAGACAGAAGGAATACACAGAGTGACTATACCAAAAAGAATTGGTCGATGTTCAGCCATTTCAGGAGGTAGCATATGATCAAGAACTGACAGTACTGAAGGAAGAAATTCAAATGGCACTGAAGGCGTTGGTGAAAAACAAGGCTCTGGGAATTGACGGAATACCAATTGAGATGTTTTAACAAACAAATGTGGAGCTAGAAGTGCTCCTTGTCTATGCCAAGAAATTTGGAAGACAGCTATCTGGCCAACAGACTGGAAGAGATCCATATTTGTGCCCATTCCAAAGAAAGGTGATCCAACAGAATGCAGAAATTATCAAACAATTTCATTAATATCACATGCAAGTAAAATTGCTGAAGATCATTCAAGAATGGTTACAGCAGTGCATTGGCAGGGAACTGCCAGAAATTCAAGCTGGATTCAGAAGAGGATGTGGAATGAGGGATATCATTGCTGATGTCAGATGGATCTTGACTGAAAGCAGAGAATACCAGAAAGATGTTTACCTGTGTTTTATTGACTATGCAAAGACATTTGACTGTGTGGCTCATAACAAATTATGGATAACATTACGAAGAATGGGAATTCGAGAACACTTAACTGTGCTCTTGAGGAACCTGTACACAGACTAAGCAACAGGCATTCAAACAGAACAAAAGGGCTACCGCGTGGTTTAAAATGAGAAAAGGTGTGTGTCAGGGTTGTATCCTTACACCATACTCATTTAGTCTATGTTCAGATCAAATAATCCGAGAAGCTGGATGATATGAAGAAGAACGTACCATCAGAGTTGGAGGAAGACTCATTAACAATCTGCGATACGCATGTGACATAACCTTGTTTGCTGAAGGTGAAGAGAACTTGAAGCACTTACTGATGATTTACAGACTACAGCATTCAATATGGATTACACCTTAATATAAAGAAAACAAAAATCCTCACAACTGAGTCAATAAGCAACATCATGATAAACTATTGAAGTTGTCAAATATTTTCATTTTGCTTGGATCCACAATCAACCCCCATGGAAACAGAAGTCAGGAAACCAGACAACGTATTGCGTTGGTCAGATCTGCTGCAAAAGGCCTCTTTAAAGAGTTAAAAAGCAAAGATGTCACTTTGAGGACTAAGGTACACCTGACTCAAGCCATGGTATTTTCAATCACCTTATATGCATGTGAAAGCTGGACAATGAATCAGGAAGACTGAAGAAGAATTGATGCATTTGAATTACAGTGTTGGCAAAGAATATTGATACCGGACAGCCAGAAAAATGAACAAATCTGCCTTGGAGTACAACCAGAATACTCCTTAGAAGCAAGCATGGCAAGACCATGTCTCACATACTTGGGACATGTTATCAGGAGGGACCAGTTCCTGGAGAAGCACATCACACTTGGTAAAGTAGAGGGTCAGCAAGAGAGGAAGACCCTAAACGAGATGGATTGACACAGTGGCTGCAACAATAGGCTCAAGCATAGCAACAGTTTTGAGGATGGCACAGGACTGGGCAGTGTTTTGTTCTGTTGTATATAGGGTTGCTTAGAGTCAGAACCAACTCAAAGGCACCTAACAACAACAACAATTTTATCACTTGAATTTTATACGCATCCTGGTGACGCAGTGGTTAAAGCACTAAGCAACTAACGGAAAGGTCGGTGTTCAAATCCTCTAGCTGCTATATGGGAGAAAAGACTGGTGATCTGCTCCCATAAAAATTACAGCCTAGGAAACCCTGTAGGGCACTTCTGTCCTGTAGGGTTGCTATGAGTTAAAATTTACTCAACGGCATACAACAACAGCAACTGCTAAAAAATGAACAACTCATGATTCTTGTTATTTCTTTTCAGCTTCTAGTTCTTAGACTTTGCTCTTCGGGTGCCTCTTTCCCTGGTTCCCCCACATAGCTGTTTTTGCCTTTCAAAATTCTACACATTTTTCAAGGTCCACTTCAGATGTCACCTTCCCATGAAGCCTTTTTTGACCTACTCAGCTAATTTTACCCCATAATACTTTATTTATATCACTCTTGTGACATATAGTATGTTCTATGCATTTGTCTTATTGACCTTTCAAGATGAGTACTTTGCCCATTCATCTGTATTACCCTTGTAGCACTTAACATAATACCTTGTATATTGGGTGGTTGGTGGTACTGGTTATTGTTATTATTATTGTTAGCTGCTATCAAGTTGGCCTTTGACACATGGTGAATGTGGTAGGCCTAAAAAAAACGTAAAGCCAAACCCGTTGCCATTGATTCTGCCTCATAGCGACCCTATAGGACAGAGTAGAACTGCCCCATAGGGTTTCCTAGGAGTGGCTGGTGGATTTCAACTACTGACCTTTTTGGTTAGCAGCCATAGCTCTTAACCACTGTGCCACCAGGGCTTCGTGGTAGGCCTACTACTTATTATAATAATTTAATGAAGATAAAATTTTATTAATTAAATTCAGCTTCACCAATTGGAGCTATTTGGGGAAAGATCAATTTGCATTAGGAAAAAATTATGTAATTTTAATCTAGTGTTCTTATCTTAAAACACTATAGAATAAATTAAACTAAATTAAAAAATGAGTTGTTAAAGAGTGATTCTTTAGGTCTTGCTTGGAAGAATAGTAAAGTTTATATGTGATTAGTGTAACAGTTGTGCAGTTTGTTTTTAAAGTCTTGAGTAGTTCCCTTAAGTCAAAGCTTTCAAACTTGGGGAAAAAAAAAAAAAAAAACTTTTCAGACTATACTCTGAGGAACTGTAGGAGTTGGTTCTGTTGAGATGCCTTAGGGGCTGCTAGATGTCTCCCCTACCCAAGGGGCAGTTCTTGATTTATTTTTTACTATATTGGGTTTCTTTACATGATTTTATTTGAGGAAGAGACTCTTCTGCTGAAACAATTCATAATCATTGTTAAGAGACTGAAAATAACCTTGGAGTTTCGTTAAAATGAATATTCAGATTCAGTCGGTCTGGGCTGGGGCCTGAGAGTCTGCATTTCTAACAAGAAATACCAATGTTGTTTTGTGGACCGCACTCTGAGTTACAAGGAGTTAAATGACCTCCCCAAGCCTACTACCGCGTTTTGGTATCACATGCTTTGCCCTAGTGAAAGTAAGCTTTTGGTATTGCCGTAGACATTTGTTTAAACAGTTTCTTTACAGTCTGATTTATGTTTTGTCATTTTAGTGGAAATTTCTGGTTTTTAGGGAAATACTTTGTGTATGGATTAATGATTGCTCTGTGATTATGTGGTTCTTTGCTTAAATCATTCTACAAGATTTTTAAAATAACCTTAAGAAATATTAGAATGTTAGTGGCAACTTGCAGGTGAGTTTAAGTTTAATAAGGAGTATCTACTATTTGGAGCCCTGGTGGCACAGAGGTTAAATGTTCACCTGCTAACCAAAAGGTTGGCAGTTTGAATCCACCAACTGCTCCTTGGAAGCCCTATGGGGCAGTTCTACTCTGTCGTATAGGGTCACTATGAGTTAGAATCGACTGGATGGCAACGGGTTTGGTGGTTTTTATCTACTATTTGGTTTACTTTTCTAACAACTGTAATTCATATTGCCTTTGTTATTTTGCAGAATATTGTTTAAAGTTAGACATTAAGGTATTACGAAAGTAAAAATGGGAAACTTAATCTTCTGTTTGACTTTGGCTGTTTTAATTGGTAATAAGTACCTTTTTTTTTTTAACCATTATTAGTATCATGTATTAGTAACAATTATATGCTGCAGCAGGTTATGATGTTAAATTATCTGTAGTACAGGTGAATTAAAAACCTAATTTTTGTAAATAGACAACCAATAGGACAGATGGCCATTTAGTTAAGTAGTGTATACTCAAAAGGGCGTAAATGGATTCTGGGGAACGTTGATGCTTTATTTTAAGATAAATGGTATCAAATGCTTTAATAGCTTTTGTACTTTTATAAAAATTACAATAACTAAGTCATAAATATTTAAGAAAACTCTCAAAATTTCTTATTTTTTGACAAATGGTAATTTTCCATTAACATTTGTAAAGCAGGACAGTAAAAACATTTTAGGGGGAAAATTAGTATTTTATCTAAAATATTATAGTAATTTTTATTTTTATAGTTATTATATTAGCCCTCCCTTATCTGTTAATTGTCAGTAGTCGAAATGGCTGAAGGAATTACTATAAAAGTGACTTTAAATATATTTATTATTTCTTATTGAGTAAATCAGCACTAACCTTGCTATGAAAGTTTATATATGGAATTTATGTCAAGTGTTGATAAAAAAATTGTTTGAGACCTGATGCAACAATTTTCTATAGAAATAAACCTCCTTTGTTTCTTCTAGTAACATCCATTGATTTTTTTCCCAAAGGTACGTTACTAGTGCTGATAGAAGCAGAACAATTAGAATTTACATTAAAAATAAATGTGATGAATAAAAAGCAGTACACTCTAATATTATAGTCTTGATTTTTGCCTTACCAAAGTTCTGAAATCTAAAGGACAAAAGTATTGAAAAGGTCGAGGCAAAATTGAAAGAAAGAACAAACGATGCCAAAAGAAAATGACACTGAGGTCTTGGTTTAATACATATGTATTCCAGGTTGATGGTTGATTTCATTAGCAAATCTCATTGTTATGCAATGTCTGTTCTTCTGCAGCAAAATGAATATTGTATTCTCACAGGCTCTGTGTGTATCTATTATGTTGCAATAAATGAAAATATATACATTTGTAGCTTTCTTTGGTATACTCCTTCCTTTTTGTTTTTAAGGAAAAGAAAGAAAATGGAATTATACTTTTTTATTTTGGTAAATTTGTTCAAAAGCTTTTTCAATTTATAGTAAGAATATCTGTCCAACTTTTCTCAGAAGTAAAAAATCATAAGGTAGTTAATAATGTAACCATTTTAATTATCCTGTACTTTTTAAATCACTAGAATATAATCTTGATTGATTAAGGATGGTAATTAATATGAGCTACTTAGGCATATGTTTTGTAACATTTTTAAATGCTAGGAGTGGTTTTTCTTGTTGTAAGAAAATACGTTAAACAAGGTGTGCATAGCATATTATGCCAAATCTAGATACCGCTAACTTTTGCAGAAGCATTTAGAAAAAAGTACAATTAAAATTGTACGTTGAGATTCCCATGCTAAGAT